>QEPC01000055.1:2683859-2786531 GCA_003113815.1 Sphenodon punctatus | reverse complement strand
CGTTACACTGTCAACACAGCGTTCACTCCAAACACTGGAAGTGAACAACTACCAGGTCTTGACAGTTTAATCAGTGTTTGGGGTGAACACTGTGTTGACGGTATGTCTAAACACTGTAACGGTAGGACACTGTGTTATAGAACACTGAACAGCGTTGTGTCTAAAGACACCCACAGATGCACAGTTAACAAAGAACTCAGTGTTTCACTAGGACTGCCAGAACAAGGGGAAATTGCAGTCACCTAGAGCGTTTTTACACGCACCAGCTTTCTCGCCGACTTCGAAGTCTGGGTTTGGCAAACTCACACGGGGGGATTTAGACACTCCCTCTCACTGTGAAAGTTGCCTGGCAACATCCATGTGTTTTGAGACCTGGACTTGCAAGTCCCCTATAGCAGAGGACTTACAAATCCAGGTCTCAAAACATGCAGAGATCACCGGGCGCCGCTGTTAACAATGTGCCTGGGTGACTTCCAGGAGGGGGTGGTGGTGGGCAGAGCGTTTGGTGTGAATTTGCTGAACCCAGACTTTGAAATCCGCGAGAAAGCTGGTGCGTTAAAAAACATCCCTCCATCTTGAACAGTGGAGATTCAAGGGGAAACAGTTTCAGTCTTTTGAAGAGTTCCTAGGGATGCGCAGTTCAGAGGTACAGGCTTCACATACTGTGTACCTCCTCATCCTACCTTCCCCATGCACAAGTAGTGTGTGCAGGCTCCGACAATACAAAGTTGTGTGGGAGTTCCTACTCCAGTTCCCAGAGTCCCCTCTAGTGCTGCACCAGCCTCTGACAGACCTGCTTTCCAACTACAACCCACTCAGACTCTTCCTGAGATCTTTCTCTCCAGGCCTCTAGTAGGAGGCAGAGGGGTTGGTGAGAAATGTAGTCTCTGAATTCCTTCTCCAGAGGAAGGGGAAACTGCGTCCAGGTCACAACTAGCAGGCAGGGTGAACAGATTCATCATGCAGCCCTGTTCTTGATCACCCACCATGGACCCTTGCCTCCTAAATCCTGCCTTGATCCTGCAAGACCTCACCCTGATTCTGACTCCACTCCTGGCTCCAGTCTTGATGCATGTTGTTCATGTCTTGGATCATGATATCCCACCCTTATGGAGCATAATCTGATATGGAAGGAGTGTGAGAGCTGATTATTAGGCACCATTAAGTGCCTAAAATCCACATGGGCAATGTGAGGTACCAAATTAGGGCTGATTCGCACAGAATTCTTTTAGAGTGTGTAATGGCACAAACCAGCATTCAGCATTGTGTGAAATCCTTACAACTTCCTGTGGTCCTTCATGACACCATGTTCTTTGCTACCTGATGGAAAAGATTTGCTTGCAAGGATCTGACTCTGGCAAGTAGCAATGGTGTTTTGTGATTTGATTAACTCAGAGCAAGCATCAGTCTCCGATATGCACATCATTTGCTGTTTGTAGAGACCTGACGCAGGAACTCCCTCCTCCACTTCATGCTCCTTCTAGAACATTGCATGCAGGATTATCACAACAGCATTTCTTCAAGTCGCTTGCATGGCGGAATACCACAGTATTTCACAGGAAGGAGGAGTAGCCACTGAAATGCAGAGAAATCAGCATTGTGAATGCTTTGCTACTGGATAAGAGAAATGTAGATTAAGGAACCTATGGTGAGTTTATAAGGGGGAAAGGGTGTTGTGTGAACCAGCCCTTAGTGTAACATCCAGAGATGATTTCCAAACTAGGTTTTGGGGGTTAGGAATTTCCTTGTGCAGTTTCTGGGAACTGTGTGTGGCCTGAAAGTTTGCGTACTCTCACCAACAGAGTGAATAGGAACCACACTCAGATTCAATTGCAGGGACATGTCGGTTTCACAATGAAAAATTAGAAGCATAGCACCATGGAATCTTGCATTCCTCACAGACACACTTAATATGCATTCACTATTCACTCTGCAAGTGTGAAATAAATATTAATCTGCCTTTAAAATATTGTGTAAATGGTAAATCAGGAATAATAACCCCGAATTAATTAATCTGAATTAAAATCCAAATCCCATTAGCGTGCTTGTGTAAAAACAGCCTTAGTCCTTCAGCTCCTCTTAAGTTTCCAAAAGTGCCTGTCCTTAGAACGTACATTTCTTTCACCTCAGTTTGTTTATTCTCTTTTATCTTCATTCAATGCCTAGGCAAGCATGGAAACTGCAACAGTAAGTAGGTTTTGGCTGCAATTTGATTTAAATCACGAGCATCTGTATGGGGAGTGTCTCTTTTATTTTGGAATCTTGTAGGAGTGGGCTTCTCAGCATTTACATGACATTTGCTGTGGGATGAAATGCAGCATTGTCGACGCACCCGCCACCCCCTGAAATAAGACACGACACCCAAGAAATGGGTTTAAATTGGCCGCACTCTTTAATCATATTAACAATTGAAATCAGATTAGAATGTTGGGGGCAATCACTTATGTGAACTGGGTCCAGCGCCTCTTAACACCAAAACTATAACTCAGAGGTTAACCAGGTATACCATCCTGTTCCAACCCCAAACAACAGTGTCGACGTCTCCCCGTTCCTATTAACAAGCTATAGGGAAGGGGACAAGGCTCATTCTGAGCCAGGGGAAGGAGGTTGGTGCCCTCGAGCTGGGGACATTATGTATCCCTACTGCTCTCGCGGTCACGTCTCCCGGGGGTTGACTTCGCCGCTTGCCTTACCCTGCTATTGCATTGACGTCACCCCTCATCTCGTAAGGAAATGCCCCTATTAATTCCTAACCTAACCTACTCAGGTGCTGGGCCCCTGCCACCAAGGGTATGTCGGTCCATACCGGATGGGCCCAACCCCCACCTATCACCCACAACCAACATTTCATGCAATTTCTCCTTTAGCGCTAGAAGGTACCAATCATTCCCCTTTTGGGACAAGTGCACACCATCATCTCTAAACAGCTCTGACTTCCGGTGTGAGATGGCATGGTGGCTGAGTGTAACGCCACCCAGCCTGCTCCACCACCGACCTGTTTCCCTATTGATAGTTTTCCTAGTTCTGTCAATTTTCCTTGGTGGAACACCAACACCCCAGGACACGTGTTCTACTAAGTCGGACCAGACTATGGTTATCCCCGGGAACATGTTCTTGACTGCCCAAATATCACTTCTAATGTCTTTCACCATCTGCACACCCTTCACCTGGGCCAGATAGTTTTCGCCCAGGTGAATTACCAGAATATCAGGGCCACCCTTTCCCGTCTCTCTTCTCAGTGTAGGAATCAATTGCTTCCACCTCATAACCCTCCGGCCCATTCATCTGATCCGGGCATAGGCGGACAAGCCCAGCTGCGTTCCCCATTGTGATCTTTCAGCTGCCTTGGCGGTCCAGCGCACCAAACTGTGGCCCATGATCCAAACCGTGCTTCTCTGGCGCCGACCATGACCTGGGGAAACAGACAAACATTACTGGTGACTCTCCGGGAAGGGGGGCCTGATGTACGCCCTGCTACGCCACCTGCCTAAAGTACGTATCTCTTGTTCTGGTACACTGGCTGTTGCCGTGAAACTGGCTGCTCCTATCCTGAAGGAGTGGGTTCCAAACAACCCCGCTGGGATATTAAGGGCCTCCAGTGTGACCCGCATTAGCATTGTGAACTGGTATGTGGTGAGAAAAGCTCCGTTCTTGTGGCAAAATAACAGCCCGGCGGGGACTGCCAGGCGCACTGCAATATACTGGAGGAGGGCCCTTACTGGACACACCCCATGGAACCCTGCTTGCGCCAATCGCACAGTGACTCCTCTACCCCGCTGGTCGGTCTTTGAATGGCACAAACGCAATGCCACCTCTTGATGCCCCAGCTTAACATCCCCAATGGCCAATGCCCTATCTGACCTATCCCTCGCATAATTAGCTACAAGCTCACTAACCCTGAACACCTCAAAGAACGCCACCATGAATGCTGCCATGAACAATTTGACCTCGTATTTATCAGGGCAGATAGAAAGAAGGGCACCGCATATGCCTACCAGCATCTGTGGGGTAATGGGTGGTCTCGCATCCAAGGGGGGGTCTCCTGTTCCCATGCCCATCCCTCCATTGCACGCTTTGTGGATGATGTCTGCATATTTGAGGAGTTCCGGCACTCGGGCCGGGTATGCCTGCATAATCACTCCCTGGTAGATTGTGAAGGCTGCTGTCCAGTTGGCCCAATTTCTATCAACCCTGGGGCGCTTGAAGTGCTCCTTCTCCTTTTCCTTGGGGTCCACTGGGTCGATTATTGGATCCTGGAATAGAAGAGTGAACAAGTCCATAAATTTGCCCCTCCAAATCTTCTCTCTGGTGGCCAGAAGCAAATGCGCCCTGATGGAGGCCGACATGGCCGCATAACCCACCCCCACGGGTAAATATGGGCCCATCTCCCAACTGTGGGGTGGGGGCAAACCCAGTGTGACCACAGATGCGTTCCAGAGCTGTAATGCCTCCCTGGCTTGGAAGGGGTGTGTTGCTGCCAGTACCACTGGAGCAGCCTGACTGCTCGCCGCCGGGACGCCAGGAACCGGCACCCACGTTCCATTCCATCAGATGAACTGCGTGGACTGCTTCCCTGCCCCACTCGCCCCTGCTGTGCCCCCCATCCCCAGATGTGTAGGTGTGGGGGAGGGGCAGGCATGGTATTGCTGCACCCCCTGGGCCCAGTGTACCCATCCTCCTGGGCTCACCCCTTCCACCTGCTGTGGAGCGGCCCCAGCATCTGACGCCACCAACCCAGTCAAGGGTACTCCTCTCCTACTGGCATACCTGTAGCTGTTCCTCCTGGTGCTGCCGTCAGCCCCAGTGTCCCCGTGTTCCGCTGCTCTGCCATGGCCCGGATCGCCCCCTCCAGTGCCTCCACTCTCCACCTTAGATCCAGGTTACCTTGCTCCTGGGTGGCCCCCGACTGGGGCTCCTCGCTACCCATACTGTGAGTAACAACTGCCAGGGCTGGGGTGGACATCAGTCCCCCTCCTCCGCCCACCAGTAGCCCTTGTGCAGGGTTCACCACAGTGGGTCCCACAGGGCCCAGCACTGCCTGCTGTCCCAAATGCCCCTGCAATGCGGGGAAGGCCGCCATACCCATCCCCCAACTGCTGTGCCCACCCCTTCAGCCTGTTCAAGAGGGACACCCACTCCCACCCCCTGTGGATCCACCCTTGCCCACCTTGGGGAAGGGGAATCATTCCTGGAATAGGCCGGAGGGTTTGTCCTTCTGCCCCCCCGCCCCTCTGAGACTGCTGCACTTCCATAAGGCCGCCTGATCTGGACTGCCCAGGGCTGGGCCCCATGCCCCCCTGCAGGCCGTCCCCACTTGGGCGGCCCCTTTTTTCAGTCCCCTCTCCTGCCAAGCTCCGGAGGAGGGCCTCATACTCCTCTACCCACTCCCACAATGGCCGCTCCTCATTGGGGAGGCATCCTGCCCACGCCCCCCCGCCGAGCGGTCCTTGCCCCCTACACTCTGGCGTTACCTGGTGTGTGTCTGGTCCAGATCAGCTGTCTTCCCCTTGATCCCCGCTCGCTGTATCCACATCCCTGCGGGCGCCCGCCTGCTTCTTGGGGCCTTTCTTTCGCCCCATCCCGCAAACCCGAAAAGAGGGAAGTGAGGGGAAACCACTCCTACCGGCTCTCGTGGCTAATAAGGCAGCACGGCTCCTTGCTGCTCCTTTCACCGCTGCCTCACTGCTGAGGCGAGCAGCTTCTCCTCACAGCACTGCCCCCACTGCTCAGCAGGTTCGGAGTCTGGGGGTCATATTGGACGCAGACCTGCGTCTGGAGCGGCAGGTGGAGGCAGTCGCTAAGGCTGCCTTCCGCCAGCTTTATCTTGTACGTAGGCTGCGTCCGTATGTCTCTGGCCCGGACCTGGCCTCCCGCATCCATGCCTTCGTCACCTCGAGGCTCGACTACTGCAACGCGCTCTACGTGGGGCTTCCCTTGTTCTTGGCCCGGAGGCTGCAGCTGGTGCAGAATGCGGCGGCTCGTCTTCTGACGGGGACGGGTCGCCGGGAGCACATTACACCGGTGCTCCGAGCTCTGCACTGGCTGCCGATAGTGTGCCGGGCCAAGTTCAAGGTCCTAGTGATGATCTATAAAGCCCTATACGGCCTTGGCCCCTCATACCTTAGGGACCGCCTCGCCCTTCGCGCCCCGGAACGGCTCCTGCGGTCTGCCGGGGGTGCCCTCCTGGAGGTCCCCCGTGTTAAGCGGGGGGCCACGATGGAGCGAGCATTCTCGGTGGTAGGGCCGCGGCTGTGGAACTCCCTTCCGGAGGAAGCTCGCCTGGCCCCAAGCCTTTTAACATTTCGGCGGAACTGTAAGACCTGGCTGTTTGCCCAGGCCTTTGGGAGGGAGGGTGGGGAGGGAGGATTTTAGTCCCCCACCCATTTATTTATTGATTGATTTGCCTAGCCCTGTTTTATATTTTATATTGTATATTTTATGTTATATTTTATATTTGATTGTTTTTAAATGAATTTTACTGTTTTTATAGTTGGAAGCCGCCCCGAGCTGCGTTGCAGGAGGGGCGGGGTATAAATCTGAAAAATAAATAAAAAATAAATCAGGGCGGTGCACCAATAGGAATCTGCCAACCCAGCCAAGGTCGCCTAGCAACCCCGACTGGGTCTCTGCAAAGCTGCTGCCGCTCTGCATGCTTCCCAGATTCCCCCGTGGTGGTGCATTCACGCACCACTACCCCGCGGGGGAATCACGCCACTGCTGGGGGAGTGGGAGAGAATACTCTGTGGCCCCCCCTTTCTTACAACTTAATGCCCTAGCTTTGTGGGGGGAGGGCCAGCGGGGGCATGACAAATTGGCCTTTGTTGCTTTGCTGCTTGCTGCCACTTGGGCAGCAAAGGGGCAATTGTAAACTGTTTGCCCCCTCGAACACAAACAGATCATATTGCAAGCTGGTGTCTCTCTCTCCAGGGCCCAGCACAATGAGATGAGTGCTACCCTCCTAGATATATGCATATAGTATTATTATTATTTATTTATTTTATTAGCAAGCATTTATATAGCACCAGCAATGTACCTGGCACTTTACAAAGTAATGGAATCGACATGACCCCTGCCCTAGGGCTTACAATCTGAGAGATGGAGAGACTGCTGCCCCTATTATAGCTGCACCTTTGTCTTGTTGGGTAGGGGTTTTGTAGCTGTTGTTGCAGGGGGGAGGGTAGGGTTGCTGATGAGGCACACCTTGTACTTGGGACAGGAGATGGAGTTGGTGATTGTTCTGTTGAGTGACCCTCAACCTGGGATGCTGCTTTGCCACACTTTAGTCCTCAATAGGCAGGGATGGATAGATAAACAACCACACAATCATAAAATAACTTGATCCCCGAGAGATTTAATTAATGCCATTTCACTACTGCCTGGATTAAGCCTTCCAGAGAGTCAAACACCAACAGTTTAATATCCCATATCTCCCCTTCTGCTGCATCATCTAATGCAATAATATTATTGTGCCGACTTCTGTGTCAGGTTAAACCTCTGTGTACTCTTAAGGAGCCATAATCCTGAGCACCTAAAGTACAGCACAAGACTGTAAATAAGAAAATGAATTAATTTAAAGGACTTCACATCTCCCTTTAGTAAAAAGGCTGAAGTGGCAAAACATTTCCCAAGCTCAGCGATAACATCATCAAGGGAGCTAATGAAAGTTTATCTAGTGGTGGGAAATTCGTCTTCATCCATAACTGCACGGAATTGGCCGTTACGGATTAATCCGTTCCAAACTGAAACAGCGCGAAAAGCCTGTTTGTTCAGTTTAAATTTGTTTTTAAAATATTGTATATGTGCACCCTTTTCCAAAATGGCAGCAGTAGTGTCACCACCATTTGGGGAAAGGGCAGCCATTTTGTGCATTCGCAGACCAGTTGCCCTTTTCCAAAATGGCAGCAATGCTGCTGCCACCATTTGGGAAAGGGTGTGCATGTGCAGAAGAGTCTGGTGACCATTTGCGCTTGTGCAATAATTTTTATTTTTTGTATTATTTTATTTTTTTAATTACTGCACATGTGAAAAATGGCCATTGGACTATTCACTGGCATCACCACCATTTTGGAAAATGGCAGCCAGTCTGCACATATGCAGTGACCATTTTGTACACGTGCAGACCAGCTGCTCTTTTCCAAAATGGCAGTGAAGTTGCTGCTGCCATTTTGGAAAAGGGCGCACATGCACAGAACGGTCCGGTGGCCATTTTGTGCATGCATAGTAATTTTTAAATTATTATTAATTTTTATTTTTAATTGATCAATGTATTTAACAGAGCTGTAATATGAACCTGCATTTAAATTTGATAACTTTAGGGAACAAAATGAAAATAAACTGATATGAATTTGTATCTTGAAAGACCACCCTCTCACTCATCTACTCATCCATGGTATAGATGCACTATCTGTCTGAGCAAAGAAGGGATATTAATGAACATTAGTTTTGTACTAGCATTATAATGGCTATTTTCACCACTGTGTTCTTGGAACAGTAATTTTACTGCAGGTCAAGAATGACCTCGTTTATAAATAGTAATCTGTTGGCTACCTGAAAATTTACCTTGTATAGAGAGTCAGGGTTCATGGAGTAGGAACATTCTTTTTACAATACCATGAAGACATTTTTCATCTCTGCAGTCCAGAATATTTTTAATAGTATCACAACTACTAATTGTTTTGTTGTTCTTAATTGGAGCTGTCTAGCTGGCAGCGTGTGAGTTGGATCTGGAATAGGAAAGTGAGGAGGTGGCCAAGAAGAGGGAGGGACAGCCATAATCTCAGGGAACACAATAAAGTGTGGACGTGTCCACGGCTTACAAATTAGCACTCCTGTCCCCAAATATCCTTCTTGATAAATAAAATGACACCCTCCCTCTCCCATGCTTTACAAATGAGGCAGCCCATGGCCCTTTTCACACAGATGCTCTAACACCGATAAAATGGGTGTTGCATTTTATTATACATGTTGCAGGTGTGCTCTATGGGTGCCCTGCAACATGTATAATAAAATGTAACACCCATTTTATCTGTGTTAGAGTGTCTGTGTGAAAATGGCCCTTGTCTACCATAGCAGAAAGCACCCTTTCTACAGTGATACAGCTCTTTTCTACAATGAAATAACTTCATAGATCGTGGCAGCAGTGGGAAAATACCTATACCCTGTCTACGCTTGAGAAAAACACACATTTTCCCAGTGTAGGATACTGATGAAGTGGGTCCTATTCTAACAAGAGATTGACTTGGGGACACGCACCTTCACTTGCATTCATGAGTCTGTAGAGTATCTTCCTTCCTACTTATCATCTCATAACATCCCTGTGGCCACTAATGCAAAGTGGCTCGCTTGGAGGAATAGTATGAGGAAGACACTTAATTTAGTTTATGTTTCTTTAATTTGATGTAGCCGTTTAAAAAAGAGAGAACCAGCACAAAGTCACATGCATCCCTTCTTCACCGACTACACGGTGCTCAGTAGAACTTGGGAGTTATTCGCTTAGTAGAGAAGGCGTTCTTCTGCTAATGATGCTTACATCTCTCTGTCCTGCCCCTATCCTTTACAGTTAAACGTAAGCAGATATAGGATTTTGAAATTTGTCTTCGTTTATTTTTAAGTCAATGAGATCCTCACCAGTAATTGTTCCAGGCAGAGGTTGATCAGTCTGCTACATGAGCACTTGCAGCTATACTCTGGGTATGGGGAACTGTGGGAAACTCTTTAGGGAACAAACATTTGAGACGATGAGAACAAATACCCTCAAAATAAAACTGAATACATTAATGGTCAAAAAGAATGGAATACAGGGGCCCCACAGTCAATATGGCATTTGTATTGATTTACATTTGAAATTTATAGAAAATCCCACATTACAGCCTTGTGTCTGTTACTGCAGGATTTTATACATGCAAACAAAATTAAAATCACATATGCAAATTAGGAAGCTCCTTTTGGGGATGTGACTATGAAATAATCTAGAACAATGTGAAATAAATCACATCTAACAAAAACAGCACTCGATTGTGCAAGCAGTACTGTGCCCATCGAAGGATGCATTTGCAATGATGGAGGTGTGTCTGTTTGCAAGTTGGGTACACGTTTATGAAGAGCTCGCTACCCAATCTGTGCTGAGTTACACTTAGGCTTCAGTGGAGCCACATGGCTGTAACAAGAGCTAAAGCTCACTGATCCTACACTTATCTAATCAAAACTTACTGGGAGTCTAAAATTCATATAATAACTCAAGCCAAATAAACATGAAAAGGCTGCCTATATAATTCCCAGCTAACTCAAGTCCTATCATACTGACCATGGGGTTCGGGTAGGGGGAAGAAAATAGAAGCTAACACCAGAGAAGGCGTTGTTAAGCTGCAAGAGGAGAAGTTCCCAAACTGTGGGGCAGGAAAGGAGACACGCTATCTGCAGGTTCAGTTGCAATCTGATTGCTAGTTGATACGCTTTTCATATCTTGGTTTCTGTATGGGATCACAGGCGTATATTTCAGTGAGTTGCTGTATCGTCATGGTTAAGGTGTTGCACTTGGTCCTGGTACTGAGGGGATAGTACGGTGGTTTGATTCTCTTCTCAGCCACTGACTCTATTATCCTGACTCAGGGCAGGGAAGGTGGCCAGACTTATTGATCCAGGTGTCAACCTCTGGTCTGGTGATCTAGCAGGACTCCTCCAGCTGGTTCTGGCGTGCCAGGCCAGGACCCCTTCCATTGGCTCCCAGCTGTGGGACTCCTCAGCAACTGGTTTCAGAAGCAGAGAGCAGCACTCCCCTTTAGAGAGAGCCTTCCCTCCCACACTGGAGAAGCTCTCCCAGCCTCTCCCCTTCCCAGAGGCGTTCACTGGAGGCGATCTCTGAGAGGCTGGATCCCATTCTTGCATCATGATCTACTGGAGATTAGAACGTGATTTTATTTATTCATTTGTTTATTCCAGTTTTTACCCCACCATTCTCAAAAAGGTTCAGGTCATCTTACAAAATATTAAATAAATATAAAATAGCTTTAAACAAATATCCTAACCCCCCCCCCCCAACCTTTTAGCTAACCCCTCTACCCAATTATATATCTGCCTGCCAAACACCTAGCCAAACAAAAAGGTCTTGCATCTCTTCCAGAATACAAGCAGGCTTGGGCAGTCTTCCAAGGGGAGGGAGTTCTTGAATTGACTTCCAAGGGGAGGGAGTTCTCAAAGCCACCAAGAATGCGCCTCTGCATGCCCTTGTGAAAATTTCAAGGGCAGATGGTACCCATAAGAGGGCGCTCCCCACCAACCTCGGAGGTGGTTATAGAACATAAAGGGAAGAGGAGGTCTTTCAGATATCTGGGGACCAAGCTGTTTAGGGCTTCATAGGTCAGAACCAGCACCTTAAATCCTGCCCCGAAAGCTATTGGCAGCCAGTGCAGACACTGGAGCACTGGTGTAATGTGCTCCTGACAACCTGCCCCTGACAGAAGGTGGGGCGCCACGTTCTGCACCGGCTGCAGCATTCAAACAGTTCTCAAGAGCAGCTCCAAGGAGAGTGCACTGCAGTAGTCTAGCCTCAAGGTTTCAAAGGCATAGATGATTGTGACCAAATCTGATTTTTTTTTTAAAAAGGTTGCAGCCTTCTTACTAGATGTAATTGGTAAAAAGTGCTCCTGGCCATTGTTGCAACCTGGCAATTTAGGTGCAGCAGTGGATCCAAGAGCACCCCAAGGCTGTGAACCTGTGAGACCAGAGGAGAATGTGCCCCATCAATAACAGGGGTTCCTATTGCCCCCAGGTCACAAGGCCAGTCCATCATCATTTGAGTCTTGTCTGCATTCCGCTTCAATCGCCTTGCCTGCATCCTGTCCCCAATGGCAGCCAGGCACTGGCTAAGCTCCAAAACTGCAGGGCCTGCTATACAGCACTCTTGCTCAATCTTCGCCAGCTTGTCCCAAATCTAGGAGTCGAGTTCCATCAGCAGCTGGCAACTCAACATTTCAGGCTGCGTTTCCGCCTGCAGCAGCAGTGGCAGCAGCGGGAGGGGTGAGGGAATACGCGGCAGCGCGGAGGAGCTGGCTGACGGGAAAAGAGCCGGTGTGAACGGGGATCTGCCGCGACTTCTCTTGCGCATGTCAGGGCAAGATTTTGCACCCTGACATGCGCGAGAGAAGCTGTGTCAGATCCCCATTCGCATCGGCTCTTTTCCCGTCAGCTGGCTCTTCCGCGCTGCCTCGTCTTCCCTCGCCCCATCTACTGCCGCCACTGCCGCCGCAGGTGAGAACGCAGCCGCAGCCTCTACACGTTGGTACACAGTTTTGAGTCACTGCGTTGGCTCGCCACTGTGATGGGAATTGGGGGTTCCCCTCCCTCTAGTAGTCTCCTAAAGCACCACAGGATCAGCCACGATTGAATTACTCTGTGGCAGGACTGTGCCATAAGATGGCGCCTGCCATGAAAAGGGTTACTTAAAATGGCTGCCACCAGGAAGAGGAAGTAGAGGGGCAGGGCCAACAGTGTAAAAGAGAAGGCAGCGCAGGAAGCAGGGGGTAGTCTGCTCCTGACCAGCAAGGAGGACACTTCTCTTGAGAGGCTGAACGAAGGAGATCTGGACCTGAAGGTCTGAAGAGAGCCTGTGTATGTGAGTGGGAAAGAGCTAGCTGGGGACTGTGATTTGGCTAGGTTCTATTGTATGGACTATGGGTGGCCAGAGGTTAAGTGTCTGGCCTGGATTTTGAGCTATAAATAAACTGAGTTGGTGTTAACCTTTGGACTACCAACCATCCTTGGGCTTGTTCCGCATACACTTAACCCACAGCCAGTGGGTTCCTGTGACATACCGCACTCAGTCACCACTGAGCATCACTCTCTCCAGAGTATGTCAGCCTGCAAGGGGTTAATCCTTTGTCACCTGTGTCTCAATGTTTCCAAAAGCACAGAAATAGGATTTAAAAGTTTGTCTGAGACTATTACTCAGAATTCCCTCTGCTGTGATTCCACAATTTCAATACTACACGCACAGCTAACTTTAAAAAAAATTAATTTGTAAAACCAAATTAAGATCAGTGCAAGATTCTATACAAGAGTGCAATAAAACAAAATATAATGCTATACAAATCTACCTTACTTTATGAGTTCTAAGCTAAAATCTTACCCTCTTATAGTTCATGCTTAAAAGTCCATTTCTCAGCCAGATGAGAAACCGGCTGGGTACATTTTTTTTACGTTTGTTGCAGAGTCCTCTGGAATATCAGAACCTTTGTCTTTTGTTTGTATATGGTCTTTAAATAGTTTCCTGATGGTCTTTCCAGGCCTTTCTCTCCAGAATATGTATCATGTACCTCACATAGATAGATCTCATCTGCCATGTCCCTAATCTACACATCCATTCACACATCTTTTGTTTTGTTGATCTGTCCATGACAGGCTTTGGTCTCACAATTTATTTATTTTTTTCTAAATTTACCTTCAGTACATAACTCAGTTTATTTCTAAATGTATTCTCACTACACAGCTCTTATGTACAAGTTTCTGTTACAGTTTTATTCAACTGGTAATTCTGATTTGTTTGAAACCAGACATGATTAGGAAATGTGAACATAGAGTGGTCATACCAGAAACATGTATGTTACATGTGTGTTGTATGTTGGTTACATAAACCCCATCAAACCTGGGTCAGATGAAAAAGAGAGGGAGAGAGAGTTGTGTGTCATCAGCATACTGATGGCATTTCACTACAAATCTCCGAACAATCTCGCCCAGGGAGCCCAGATACACGTTGAATAGGACTGGGACTAGAACCCCACAAGGGAGCTCCCAAGGGGACAATGAGTCACCGCCTATCACCACTCTCTGGGTTCTCCCAGCCAGGAATGAGTGGAACCACTCAAGAGCAGTCCCATGAACTCCTGCCAGGTCATGCAGCTGTGTCACCAACAACCCATGGTCAATTGTATCAAAGGCCGCCAAAAGATCTAACAAAATCAACAGGGTACAATTACCCTTGTCAATTTCCAAGCAGAGATCATCAACCAAAGTCACAAGTGCAGTCTCAGTGCCATGTCTAGGACGAAATCCTGACTGACATGAGTCCCAGAATCCAATAGCATTGAGATACACCTGAAGCTGCAAGGCAACCACCCGTTTAATAAACTTCCCTCATAAGTGAAGATTAGAGATGAGACGATAGCTTGCAGTGCAGTCAACATCAAGAGATGGTTTCTTGAGCAGGGGTTGGATGACTGCACTTTTGAGGCCATTGGCACCCTGCCGTCCCAAAGAGCTTCGTTGACAACCCGAGCCAGCAGTTCTATGAAGTCTCAGAATGGGGTCACAGAAGCAAGAAGTTTGGGAACCACTGTTCTAGAGAGTCTAATCATGTAGGCATCACTCAATCAAAATTCCCAGTAACGACTGGATGCAGGATTTGGTCTTAATGAACCATATAGGAAAAGTTCTGATTTTAGAGAAGCTATGTATTATCAGAGCTAGAAGTAAGACAGATAAGGCTCCATTCAGTAAAAAAGCACCTAATTGCATTAAAAACATGTAGGACAAAAGCTGAGTTTTGTGTGTTATCATAAAACACCAACAGTACTTGCATCAGTTGTTTCTGTTTTTCATTTTGGCCCCTTTTCTCTGGTTGAATTATGAAAGAGACACTGCTTGCCTAGTTCAAATCAGGACACAAATAACATGTTGACAGTGTAGGTGGAGAGCTGTGTTTGGTTGTGAGCAAAATAAATTGTCCCTGCTTTGTCAAAGCTGATATTCATCATGTTTATCTGGAAACCTGAATGAACAGGCTCTCATAGCCACTTAACTTCATTTGCACAAGGCACTTAATATTTCTATTTACTTGTAGTCCGATTTAATTTGTAGTACTTCTAAATAATTACAGGTTAATAATTAAAGCTGGAAGAGATTGTGGTCTTTGCTGGATGGGATTGTCAGTGCCTCCCTTTGGGAGGACAGTGTACCGGACACCGTTAAAATAGTGGTGGTTTGGTTCCTGCTCAAAAAAAGGTCATTTGACAGACTCCTTTGACAGCTCTAGCCGCATTTCTAAACTGGAAGGATATTGAATGTGTGGCCTCCCGGCAGCTTCATGCAATCAAATTCCTGGACCCATGTCGGTGTAGCTTTCCTTCTTGGTATAGTACTGAGACTACGCTTGTGGCTTTGGTCGATGATCTACGCTGAGAGATCAAGAGGGGAAATTGTACCTTGCTGATCCTTTTAGGCCTTTTAGCAGTCTTTGATATGGTTGATCATCCTGATGACATGACTGCAGGACCCGGCAGGGAATCCAGGTCCCCCACAGTCCCTATTCTGTTCCCCCTATTCAGCCCCTATTCTGTCCCCCACAGCCGCCAGACGTTGGGAAAGCACCAAGACTGCAGGGCCTGGGTCAGATGAAAAGGAGAGGTAAAGCTGGGTGTCCATCAGCATGACACTGGACCCCAAACCTGCGTACGATCTCCCCCAGTGGTTGCATATACACGTTGAACAAGAGGGGGAACAGAATAGAACCCTGTGGGACCCAACAGGGAGGGCCCCTGGGGGATGATGAACAATCCCCCCGTACCGCCAGCTGAGATCTTCCAGCTAGGAAGGAACGGAACCATTGAAGAACAGTCCTGCCCACCCCAGCTAAGTCCTGCAGGCGAGTCACGAACACTTCATGATCAACTGTGTCAAAAGCCGCCAACAGGTCCAGTAGAATCAGCAGGGTCGAATTTCCCCTGTCTAACTCCACCCACAGGTCATCAACCAAAGCTACAAGTGCAGTCTTGGTGCCATAACCCAGATGAAAGCCACACTGAAGGGGCCAAGAAACAGATGTGACCCAGATACACCTGGACCTGCCGAGCCACCGATCATTCAATCACCTTCCCTAAAAAGGGAAGGTTAGAGGCAGCCTGATAACTGACAGGAGAACCAACGTCAAGCGATGGCTTCTTGAGCAGGGGCCACACCACAGGCTCCTTTAGCCAATCCGGCACCGTGCCCCACCCCCCGCAGGAAGGTGTTGATCGTCCCAGCCAGAAACGGCCCCAGTGTCTCCCAGTTGGCCTTCACCAGCCAGGACAGGCAAGGATCTAATTCACACATGTGGCTCTGACTGATCAAAGCACACGTAGTGGCTCTGACAGACCCTCCGCATTAGCAGGCAACATCAACTGAAATGGATCCCACAAAACATGACAAGATGGGGGCATTCACACCCTCGGACTCCGCCACTACCTCAAAAAAGGCGGAGTCGAAGTCATGGTGAATGCAAGTGATTTTATCTGCAAAATACGCCATAAACATGTCACAACGGGCACTGGATGACTCCAGTTCCAGGTGGAGACAGGCTAGACTGACCAGACCCCTCACCACCTGGAAAATCTCTGCTGGATATGATTTAGCAGATGCTATGATGGCAGCAAAGAACATTTGCTGCCTGCACAGCCATGACATAATCCTTCAAAAATAGTTTATGCTGTAATCGGTCATCTTCAGCATGAGTATGATGCCACCAATGCTCTAACCACCTCCCATCATGCTTCTGCCATCCCATTTCCTCCGTAAACTGCAGGGACCTGCGATGCCAAAGTGCAGGAAGTGGACACCTAGGAGCCGCCCGATCGATGGCCTCTGCCAGAAGATCATTCCACATGGCAATGAGGGCATCGATCGAGAGGCTGTTGAGATCCAAGGGTAACTCCCCCAGAGCATTCCGGAATCCTATTGGATTCATAAGTCTCTGGGGGCAGACCAGCCTAATAGATCGCATACCCCACCAGGATGAGGCCCCTCAGGAGGTAATGGTTTGGCCATGACAAAGGTGACACCATAACACCTCCAATCATAGGACCCCCTGCCTCAAGGTCAGTGCAAAATACCAGGACCAGAGTATAATCCCTCTCATGCGTTGGGCCAATCACAACCTGGGAAAGGCCCATGGAGGCCATGAACTCCTGCTCTACCCAACACAGCCCGACCTCGGCACGAATGTTGAAATCCCCCAAGACTATAAGTGAGGGGGACCTCAAGACCACCTTCAACACCAGGTCAGGTAGTGTCGAAGTCAGTCAGGGATGCTGCCATACAGTGGGATGCATGATATACCAGCAGGACCCCTAATCTGTCCCCGGACAAATCAAACACAAGGTGGAGGTCCTCTACACTAGATTCAGTTTGCACCAAATACTTCCTGACGGTAACTTGTCCCTAAGAACAATGGCTACACACACACACACACACCCGGTCTTGGCTGGTACTGCACAGAGTTCCCGGCTGGAACAAGGTCAGCTAAAACCAGCCTTGACTCATTGTCCAGCCAGGTCTCTGTGATACACGTGAGGTCAGCAGCCCACTCCAGATGTGCCAGATCAACTGTCTGACACCAAAAATAATGAACTTAACAAGGGCCTA
Source organism: Sphenodon punctatus (assembly GCA_003113815.1). Lineage (NCBI taxonomy): Eukaryota > Metazoa > Chordata > Lepidosauria > Sphenodontia > Sphenodontidae > Sphenodon > Sphenodon punctatus. The sequence goes on along the minus strand of QEPC01000055.1, from coordinate 2,769,140 downwards.
AATTTCTCCAGCCATGACAAGTAAAATGTCTACTGCATTTTAAACTTTTGTTATCCTCTGTACCCCGTTCCTAGATATCATTCTAATCACTTTGTTTCCCTCTCTATAACTGACAGTCAGTCAGCTGGATACTCAACCTTTGTGTTATTGCTGTGAACCCAATTCCTTTCATAGGCTATTCCCTTCACCTGATAAGCTGTTTCCCACTATGCACTCAGTTTGCTTTAGCTGAGTCCTCTCTATGCATTTACCACTACCTATTGTTTCTTTGTCTCCTACACCAATATATAATTGTACAGCTGTTTTAAATTTCTGGCACCTCTCTCTCTCTCTCTCTCTCACTTACCCTCACCAGTTACCTTGCCTTATCCACTCCCACCAGTTCCATGCCCCCTCATATATACCTACCCTACATTTGCTCAGTTTATATATTTATACACTAAGTCCCACCTCCCCATCTCTTAAGGAGATGTCTCCCTTTTCATGTTACTCATTCATTGACTTTCTAAATCATAACTACTTGACCACTACAAGAGCGTGACAAATTATAACTAAAACCACCCAGCCATGAAGACCTCTAATTTATTGGAATCACGCTGGGGAAGGCAAAAAACAAATGCCAATGTGAGTTTCCTGAAAAAATTCCTTCCCATCCCAAACAGGTGACCTGCTCAAGCTCACAGTGTGTAGGGTGGGTGCTGCTCCAACGCCCATCAGATACAAGCACAGCCGGGCATGAGCCTGCTTCGCACCACTCCCAAGCATTGCCTTGGCAACCCCAGGCACAAAGCAGCAGTTTGCTCTTTGCTCCTTCTCTTATGCGAGTCCGACAAAGCAGCCTTTGCTGCCATCCCCCAGGTTTGCACGTGAAGAGAGGGGGGTTGGGAAGGGGAAATCCTCATCAATAGCAGTTGGTCCAATAAAAGATATAATTCGACCCACTTTGTCTCCAACATGTGAACACAACAGACATCACGGGGTTCCTCCTGACATTATTATTATTATTTATTATTAGCACATATTTATATAGCGCCAGCAATGTACCTGGCGCTTTACACAGTAATTGAGTAGACACGGTCCCTGCCCTAAGGCTTACAATCTGAGAAATGGGGGTGGGAGGGAGATGAAGGAAGGGGAACAGAGGGAGAGACAATGAGTGCAAAGTTCATGAGGATGTGAGGTCCCAGGTGCACGCGCTTGGCTTGGTTATTACATCGAGAATGATGGCTGGTTGGTCCGTGTGGTGAGGATATGAATACACAGACCTTAGGTAACAGATTGTACTGGGTGGAAGGTATCAGCAGGAGTTAGGTGAGGGGAGCGAGGAGTCGGGGAGGGCAGAGTGGAAGAGGTGGGTCTTGAGGAGGGATTTGAAGGTACGAAGGGAGGGGGCGAGGCGGATGTGGGCAGGGAGGGAGTTCCAGGCACAGGGGGCAGCTAGGGAGAAGGGATGAAGGCGGATAGGGGAGGCGTGGGAGGGCGAGAGAGGGGACAGAGGAGGAGCGGAGTTCATGGACTGGAGTATGGAGGGAAATTAGCGCAGAGAGGTAGGGGGGAGCAAGGTTGTGAAGACCTTTATAGGTGAAGACTAGGAGCTGGTACAGGATTCGTTCAGGAAGGGGGAACCAGTGAAGAGAGGAGGGCCTGCATGTGGTCGAAGCGACGGGCAAGGTGGATGACCCTGGCAGCAGAGTTTTGGACGGAGATAAGGGGAGAAAGGTGAGAGTGTGGGAGGGCAGTGAGAAAAGGAGGTTACAGTAATCAACATGCTCATGGTTATCCCCACCACTAACACTGCTTTTAAATGAGGGCACGCTGAAGCGCCTCCCAAACGCCGCATTAAAGCAAAGCCGCCGGAAGTGACGTTCTCCCTGTTGCTGGCGGCGGCTGGAGACACGGGGCTTTGCAGCGGCGCGTTCTTAAGAGTTCAATTATCTGGCTTAAGAACGCACCGCTTCAAAGCCCCGTGTCTCCAGCCGCCGCCGGCGGCGGCAATGGGGAGAACGTCACTTCCGGCGGCTTTGCTTTAATGCGGCGTTGAGGAGGCGTTTCAGCGCCTTCAGCCCCTTCCCCGAGACAAGATGCCCTATACCTAAAGCATCACTGTTAGATGCTGGTCCTGTCTTTTCTTAAATACCTCCAGGGAAGGTGATTCCACAACCTCCATAGGTGGGTTGGTCCACCATTAAACTGTTCTAACAGGAAGTTTTACTGATATTTAACTTAAACCCACCTTGTGTATCTTAACCAAAATGAGAGAGATATTTCCAGTACCTTTATTTTTAGAGCTTTTTAAATCCTCCAGTGAAGAGTTCTACATAACGTGAAAAGTAGTATCATTTTTTGGTAAGTTTCTTTTCTGACAGTAGTATGAGTTCCCTTTAGACCCAAAAGATTTGTTGAACTTTATACCTCTATAAATTATGCATTTATTTTTTGCCATTGGGTAAATTTTCAAATGTGCAGTAATTTTAAATGTGTTTTATTATTTTTAATTGATTTAAATATGGATCCGTAATATAAATCTGCATTTAAATCGGATAACTTTGAGAAAGAAAACGAAAATAAACCCAAAAGAATTTGCATCCAAAGGACCACCCTTATGTACCATAATGCTCCAAACGTGTAGCACCAGCACTTGCCCTTCCCTCCCTGGTGCCAGAGTAAATCCCATTCACTTCAGTGAGACTTGCCCTACCACTAAGGGACAGCTCCACTATTTAGCTGCCACTAGATTTCACCCTAATTTCCTGAATCCTGAAAGCATTGGGCCAACTCAAACCTCACTGATTTCATGGTTTAGTTTTAGCATAAGATGAGACATTACTACTTGTTTATTATAATATTATTTATAACGAGATGGTTCTACTCCTGAGAACTTTTCTGTAATGCTTCAGCTAAGCTCTGGATGAGCCCTACACAGGTAATGGCACTATGGGAGATGTACAGGTGCTAGAGTGCTCCAGAGGGATATTTGGATTGTTGTTCTTTGACTGTTTCTCTCCAGGCAACCATAGGGATTGAGACAGCCCCCGAGGCTTTTAACATATTTTCTACAGTTAACTAAAATCAGATGTTATAAGAGAGAGCCTTTAAATGTTTACATTTCATCCTCCCACAGGCCCTGCAATTCCTGTCGGGGTGGATGTGCAGGTTGAAAGCCTGGACAGTATTTCTGAGGTCGATATGGTATGTAATATTTTTTTAAACCTCGATTATTCCTAACCAGGTATATTTTAGCTTCAGTTTATCTCTCAGATGAAGGCAAATTTTCTGTAGAAATGCTTGTTAGTAATTTTTAAAAGCCGCATAAACAAAATTAAATTCTTAATAAAACAATGTATGATGGATCACTTGGTTCAGAGCTTAAAACTACAAGGAAAGGAAAAACCTTGAAAAGCAAAAAGGATTTTGGATGCCAAGAGGTATTTACTATTGGGGATCAATACAGAGTAGTCAGGAATATAATGACATTCTATGTCCTTTAAAAAGAATACTATATAATGAAAGTCAAGTAGGGCTTGTGTATTCATCTCTGTTTTAATTAAGTGGATACAAAATGGTATTTGCTTCCCATTTAATTTGCAGTTCTGAATCTTCATTTTGATATTTTCACTTTCCGTATTTCTGTCACTTCAGCATTTTGATATTTTAGCTTCTGTATTCAGTAGCTGGCTCAGTTCAGCATGTTCAGTGGTTTTTTTCAATTTTTAAATGTAAATGTGATTGCTTCATTTTGGAGCAGTCATATTTATGTTCCAAAATTTGAAAAACATGCTGGATAATGCTGCCAAAGTGAACCAAGGACAGAAATAACGGAAGTAAACAAAATACTGAGCTGAAGGTACTGAAGAAACGAATATGTGAATCTCAGAATGGTAACAAAAATGAGTGTGGTGTGGGTATTCATTCAGGGGAAGGAATATGTGAATTATCTTTGTGAGTAGGAATGTCATCATCTTCTCAGCCCTAAAGTCAAGTCAGTTGGCTTCAGAGTTTTAGACTAGGGGTGTGCATGTCGTTTTCGTTATTGCAATAATGAAAACGACAAAAAATAATAACAAAATCGTGAAAGTTGTTATTGATTTTGTTATTACCTGGCAGGGTTTTTTTGGAGGGAAATGTGGAGAGGGGAGGAGGGAGCAGACATCTTGGAGCCAGAAACAGTGTTGAACTCTTGAACTGGGAGGGGAAGGACCTGATGGATGTATCTCTGGTCAATGAGCGGCAAGCAGATCCCAGCAGTTGAATGGTACCCTGTGATTCCTCGATGCCTCTGCCTCCCAAAACCAATCAGGAGGGCACTGCAACCCTTAATATTGTAGGGCTGGGCTGCTTCACTCTGTGTTAGCTCTCTTGCTTGTTAGGGTGTTTGCAGAAGCTGTTGGTGCTTGCACTAGAAATCCTTTCATATATATTTATATATATTCCTTATTCCTTAGGTGTGTACACACACACACATGCACGCACAGAGATAATAAGAATAGAGATAGATTAGAGATAGTAGATATGCCTCTGAGTTTTCCTTTTCCCTTCCCCTGTCTGTCTCCCCTTGTCCCTATGTTATATAGATATTAGTTGTATGTCTATAGATTAGATATTTAGATACTAGGCTGTTTTATTATATATATTAGGATTATAGGATAGGAACATAGGTTAGGTTTAGCTTAGATTCTGTATATATTATATAAATAAAACTACATATTGTGTACAGTATATATTATTGTGTGCAGTATCTTTCTGTATCACAATGAGAAGGGGAAGGAGTTCAACATCTGATAATAATTATTACCTGGCACATGAAATTGATACCGATACCAAAAATAAATTATTTGTTTGAAATCTATACCAATACCAATACCGATAACGACAACAGTAAAAAAACATTTTGTTATTAATGAAAACAACACATTTTTAATAACAAAAACTATAACAAAAAATGACATGGGGTCTTGGTGCACACCCCTAGTTTAAACAACAGCCCCTGGATTTAATGAATTTCTTACTCACCTTTTTCAATTTTTATGGCACAATCCAATCTATTCTTAACAGAGAGGTCACTCACCCTTCTATAACTATAAGAACTCATGAGAAAAGTTAAAAGAATTGGCTAGATTAAGAAATCAAAATAAAATGTTTTCTTTATTAAAACTCTGAGTTAGGAAAGGAGTGGATTGACAAAGGAATAGAAGTGGTGGTGGTGGTGGAAATCCTTTCACCCTTAAGTTACTGGAGGTCAAATTAAGTCCAGGATAGTAGTGGCCCAAAGTAAACATGTAAATCAATTCAGCTCTAATGCCTGCACCATCTCTGTCCATACCTTATATATTTATTATTTATTTATTTTAAGCATTTTTGAGTCATCCCCCATGCCTACGGCATCTCGGGGCAATGTACAATTTCATTAAAACATTTTAAAAACAACACAATAATTTAAAGCTAAAACAGGATTGGGAAACAAAATTAATAAAAATAAAAATAGAAGGTAGGGGGGAGAGCCAAAACCCTAAACCCCCCTCCCCCAAGACCTGGGCAACAGCCAGGTTTTACAAGCCCTAAGGAATGTCAAAAGGCTTGGAGGAGCAGAGTCACATTGCCTTGATTCCCCCCCCTTGGGCCCGCGGGACTGTGTTACTTACCTCTCAGCTATGCGGGAGGAGCCAGGGGCGGAGCCGACACCTGGGGGATTTAAAAGCTGACAGTGAGTCTCCGGCGTTGCCGGAGGCGCGCGATGGGGCAGCGCGCCGAAGGGCTGCGCGCACAAGGGCGCGCCCTTTGGCGCTCCCTTCGGCGCTCCCTGGAGCTGGAGCCCGGGCATTGTCAACTGGCTCCCGAATTTTGTGAAGTTGATATGTGATAAACAGGCTCTTTTGGATTTTATGTTTACCTAACTTTCGCCTGAGGCGGAAATTTTGTTTTAGAAGGGCTATCCCAAGGGTGTGAGGGAGAACTCCTCCAGTATTTCTTTTCGAGCCTATCCTCCTTTGGGAAGGTATTTTGGTCCTTGGAGTGAGAGGAGGGTGGTTGACCAGTAGTTATGTCGGCGGCTAAGAGGATTCGATTAGAGTGCTCGGCAAGTCCTCCCTTGGCCCACAATTTGCCGAAGCAGCGACACTTAGACCAATTTTTTTCCAAAGCACCCCGCCAGAAGACCCAGACCTATGTCGAGGTGGTGGTAGATACACCCTCCAAGGCAGTACATGGGCAATTAGCCTTCGAAGGTTTGCAAAGTGATCTCCCTACTGGCTCAAGGCATTCTACCCCGAGGGGCCCTTACCAACGGGATTATTCTCAATCCCCAGGTGGACAGGGAGCCCCCCAAACTGATGTGTCACTAACGCAATTTCTTACCAACCATGTGGCACTGACAGCGGACTCTGTCCGTTTTATGTGCACACAAGTGTGCCAAATTCATGACAAATTAGACTACATTATTTTACCGAAAATGGGGGACAGGGGGCCAAAGTTGGACCCTCCTGGTTTGGGGGGTGGCAGGGTCGTAAAAGCCCCTACGTCATGGGCCCCTTTCCCAGCCGGTAGGCAAATGGAATCTGTTAGAAAACTGGTGCAGAGCAAAGGGCTGGGCATTGTTCCCCAAGCCCCGCAGGATACCGCTACCAGAGATCCAGCTACATTGGATCCCCGGACGCTATTGCTCTCAGGGCAGGCGGACCTGTATAAGCTATTACCGCTAAACTTAGTTTTCACGATACTCCCCTTGGAGGGTAGGCGCCCCCCGGTTTGGAGTTCATCTATGGAAGTAGCCGAGCACCTCAGACTCCTAATAAACAATCCAGTACAAAGACTCTTTCCCATCATAAGACGTGATATCAAGTCGGTTAGTCACTTATTTTCCACCAGAGATAAACAAGTAATTAATGTAGAATTTGTCTCCTTGGATGTTGCCGAATGTATCTGGTCAGCTAAAGAATCTTTGGAGGAGAGGTCGGTATACCTATCTAGGGCCTTTCAATCTAACGGGGGTGATGTTTTGACTCAGCATAAGCAAGAGCCATTGTCAGGCGAGCAAAAGGGCCTGGCCAAAGTTAACTTAGAACAGAGGAGCCGATTAACCACACAGGCCGGATCTTGGTCTGTCTCGCCTCCTCTCCCTAGAAATGAGATCTTAGAGCCGGTTTCAGTGGCCTCGACACCCCGGCAGAGGGATGTAAGTCCACGAAGCATGGAAGTGGGCCTGGGGTTCTCTCCGGACCCAGGTTCTTTCGTTCAGCAGCCAACACACTCTATTACTCACCGGCATAGAGTGGGTGGGGCTAATGACCCAGCGGAATTGCAGCTGCTGGCCAGACTGGACTCCTTGTGCTCCCAGCTAAATCTACTTAGAGCCAAGGAGAGGTTACCAGGAAGGTCCGCCCGCTTGTTGCATGGACGAGAGAGGAATTTTACTCCTGAACTCGGATATACAAGGATGAGATCATTAGATTTTTCAGCTGTAGAGGTGATCCGGTCTCCTTTTTCTGTAAGGACAGATACGACAAGGTCACCATGTGACCTAGGGGGAGAGGCACAAGAACCAGCCAAAGAGACGGAGGAGGCTTGTAAAGACTCCTATCTGGTCTTGGCCCAGGTGATGGGTCAGCCTGAGGCCCAGGCAGAGGTCAACATAGGACCAGGTTCCCCAAAGTCCTTACCGGATAATTCGGCTCCCCTGGCCTCAGCCGTCCGGACCTCCGGTGAGGGGGCCCAAGAGAGAATCTTGGGTCCTCTTGGCAGGAGGGAAAGAGACGTAGATTCCCATAGGGTGGATAGGCCTTTATGACAACTACGATTGCCTTCCATCCTGTTAGCCTCCTGGAATATTTCTGGGTGGAAGGCTCGCTGTCAAGATGTAGGGTTTTTTTCTAGGTTGAGGCGGTGGGATATTTGTTTGATCCAGGAGACGTGGATGCTGGATGAAATAAAGCTACCAGGATTTTCTGTTGTTGCAACGAGGGCCTCTCCATCTAGCGCCGGTGGGCGCCCGAGTGGGGGATTAGCCTTGGTTAGCCATAATATTTTTAATATATCAGTAACCCTAATAAATAGTTACAAAACATACTTTGCTCTTTACCTTTGTAAGCTCCCTTCGCAAACGGAACTCCTGATAGGTAATATTTATATCCCCCCGTCAGCCTCTGGCTTTTTCGAGGAGGACATTTGGAAGGAAATCTCCTGTAGGGTGGAGAACGGACAGCTGTTATTTCCCGTAGCTTCCCTCATTATCGGCGGAGATCTTAATGCCAGGGTGGGGAACTGGCAGGGGCACGGGGGTCCCTCCCCTCTTTGGGGTATCCCTCAGCGTAACACACAAGATTGGACGACAAACCTCAATGCCAGACTTATGAAGGAGTTTGTGGAAGATCGGGGGCTGGTGATTCTGAACGGGAGAGTGGAGGGTGATCGGGCTGGCTGTTTCACTTTCCACTCTCTACAGGGGTCGAGCATAATTGACTTTTTTCTGACACCCTTTTTTTCATTCTCAAGGGTTAAAAACTTGGTGGTTCTACCAGTTATATACTCAGCCCATTTTCCGTTGCAATTAACCTGGGAGGACCCAAGGAGCATTAAAATGAAGGCTAGCATTGTGGGCCTGGATAATAATTATTTATCCCAGGCAGTCTACCATCGGACTCGCTGGTCTTCGGCGGTGGCACTTCGTTTTCAGGCACTGGTGGCGTCCCCAGATCTGGAACAATTATGTGTAGACATAAAATCAGGGGAGATGGACAGGTTGGAAGGCCTTGTGGCAGTCATGACCAGTCTTGAGCCCCTGTTCCATCCAGGGGTGTTATTCCCCCCCCTTTTGAAGGGTCGGGAGGCAAGCTGGTTTGATAAAGAGTGCCGGAAGGCACGGGTTCATCTCAGACAGCTGGCATCACAGTTGAAACGTTGTCCATCTGGAGCAAATAGATTGCCCTTTTTAACAACTAGGCAAAGTTATCGGAAATTGTTGGCCTCTAAACGCCTACTCTTTCTCCATAGACAGTGGGCCCAGTTAGAAAAGGCGGTTAGGGACGGGGACTCAGCACAGTTCTGGGGCTGTATCAAACAACTGAAATGGGGAGGGGATATGATGCCCTCGGTTGAGATATCGCCAGAGGTTTGGATGAAATTTTATAGTGATATCTATACGCTTCCCCAGCCAGTGGACCGGTCCCCCATGGTAGGGGATTTTGACACCTTCCCACATTGGCCGCCAGTGCAGGAGGAGGAGGTGCTGGAGCTAATCGCCCAGTCCAGGTGTGGGAAGGCGCCTGGGATGGACCTTGTCACGGTGGAATGCTTAAGGCAGGCCCCCGAATGGTGGGCCAGAGTATTGGCCCCAATTTTCACCTATATTAACGCATCAGGGAGAATACCTATGGGTTGGGTTAATGGAATAGTGATCCCTATATTTAAGAAAGGCGATCCAGGGGCACCGGGGAATTACCGACCAATTACCCTTCTGAGTGCAATTAGTAAGTTATATGTGAGGCTCTTGCTGTTTAGACTCCAGGACTGGCTGGAGGAGAGGAAGATTATAGTGCCCGAGCAGGCCGGTTTTCAGAAAGGTCGCTGCACGGTGGACCATGCCATTGTCTTGGCCCACTTAGTGCAGAAAGTGATCGGTCAGGGTCGGAAGGCCTATCTATGTTTTATAGACTTAAAGATGGCGTTCGACTCGATTAGTCGAGCGCGTCTATGGGGGAAGCTGAGAGATCTGCAGATGGAACCACGGCTCTTGGCATTGATCACCCGACTGCACGAGAACAATACGCTACAGGTGAAGCTCAACAGGGAGGGGGCTTTGTCCCAGAAAGTGGGAGTGGATAGGGGGGTGAGACAGGGGTGCCTTTTGGCCCCGAGCTTGTTCAACATCTTTTTGAACGATCTTCCCAAGTTCATGGCAGAAGTCGATACTCATCCCCCCCGAGTTGGCTCCCACGAGGTAGGGAGCATGCTCTATGCCGATGACACAACTTTGATCTCGTGTTCCCCGGTTGGGCTTCGCCGGGCGATGCAGCGGATGGGGGAGTTTTGTCAGCAAGAGGGGCTGGAAATTAATTACGGGAAGACCAAAGTCCTGATTGTAGGCCAAAGGAAACATAGAGCTAAGCATGTATGGAGAATTGGGGAGCACCAGATAGTACAGGTAGATAAATTCCAATACCTGGGGGTGCTCTTCTCCAATTCACCCTGCTGGCAAGATCACTGGCGTATGGTAAAGATCAGGGCGGTCCAGGCAGGTAACGCCCTATGTGCCTTTTTCTTTGGCAAAGGCGGCCAGCTGATGGTACCGGTTATTCGCTTATTTCAGGCGAAGGTGATAGCCCAGTTATTCTATGCCTTTCCGGTATGGGGTTTGGGGTTTTTGGAGGATTTAGAGCCAATCCAAAATAGGTTTTTGAGGGCGGTCTTGGGGGTCCCGAGGGGTACCCCTCAGGTCTTTCTAAGACTTGAGACTGGTCTAGTGCCACTGAGGGTCCTGGCAGTCCAGTCGTTGGTTCGCTTTTGGATTAAGATAAACTCATTTCCGGCTGGAGGGGCCTCCCTGCTAGAGAGGGCGCGGCATGAGGGGCTATTGTCCCCATGGTTGGAAAGTATGGAAGTGGTTATGGGGAAGCTGGGACTCCCGCTGATAGCGCTGTTATCTCTGGGTGCCAAGCAGGCTATGAGCTTGGTCAAACACAGATTGAGAGACCAGCAGATACAAATTGAGGCTGATCTGATACACGCGCAGAGGGTGAACCCGAGCTATAAGATCCCAGCTTCTCCGTTGAGCGAAGGGAGCTACCTGGGTCTTTGGGAGGAATTTGCAGTGAGAAGAGCATTTACCTGCCTTCGTTTTGGGATGTTCCCCTCAGCTGTACTTCGGGGCCGTTATAGGGGGATACCTTGGCAGGATAGGAAATGCATGTCTTGCTCACTGCTAGTTCCAGATACAGTGCAACACATTCTTTTGGTGTGTCCCAAATATACAGCTCAAAGGACAGTGATCCAAAAGATCTTGAACCAAGCACAGATAAAACCTTCTTATGCTGACCCCCTGGTCTTATGCCTAGATTATAAGGCTACGGACTTAACCCGGGCGGTCGCAGTCTTTGGGAAAGCAATTTGGAGGAGGAGACAAGATTATTTACTGGGGAAGGAATCTCCTTAAGTAACACCCATAGTGGACAAAATGTAGCAGGGGAACACATGTGACCTGTTTTTTAGGTGTTTATATACTGTGTATAATTGTTTTATGATATGTATTGCATTGTTGCAAATATGATAATTTTCATTTGTCGGTTGCGAGCAAATTGCCAATAACCTTTGGTTGAGGCAAATAAAGTTTATTATTATTATTATAACTTCCTCCAGGAGGGAATTTCAAAGATGCGGCCTGGTCACTGAGAATGCCCTCTCCTCTCCAAGAAGGCACCCCCGGCAGACCGAAGGAGTCACTCTGGGGCGTGGAGGGTGAGGCGGTCCCTGAGGTAGGAGGGGCCCAGACTGTGAAGGACCTTATAGATCAACACCAATACCTTGAACCTGGCTCAGCACGCTATTGGCAACCAGTGCAGAGTCCGGAGCACAGTTGTTATATGCTCCCGATGACCCGACCCCGTCAGGAGCCGGGCTGCCGCATTCTGCACTAGCTACAGCCTCTGGACCAGGAACAAGGGCAGCCTCATGGAGAGCGCATTATGGTAGTCCAGGCTCGAGGTGACGAAGGCATGGATGAGGGAGGCCAGGTCCAGCCAGGAGACGTATGGACGCAGCCTCTGCACTAGATACAACTGGCGGAAGGCAGTCTTCGCCACCCCCTCCACCTGTCGATCCAGGCGGAGATCTGAGTCCAACAGCACCCCCAGACTCCGAACCTGCTGAGCTAGCGGAGGGCGAACCCCCACAATCGGGTGGGGCGACACCTCCCTTGCCCTCCCCACCACCATCATCTCCGTCTTATCGGAGTTGAGCTTCAGTCTGCTCTGCCACATCCACTCTGCCACGGCCTTCAAACACTGGGATAGCAACGAGACAGCAGGGTCTGGGTCTGCTGAAAAAGAGAGATACAGCTGAGTATCATCAGCATATTGGTGACATCACACCCTGAACCCTCTCACGACCTCCCCCAAGGGTTGCATATATACATTAAATAATAAAGGAGACAGGATAGAACCCTGCGGAACGCCGCAGGACAAGGCACGGGGGCAAGATGTTTCAGCTCCCAACACCACCCACTGGCTTCTCCCCGAGATGAATAAGAGGAACCATTCAAGAACAGTCCCGCCCAGGCCTCGCAGCCATCTCAACAGCAGCCCATGGTCCACGGTATCAAAAGCGTCCGAGAGATCTAGCAGGATAAGAAATGCGAAACATCCTGCATCCATCTCCTGGCGGAGATTGTCAACCAAGGCCACCAACGCTGTCTCAGTGCCATAGCCAGGACGGAACCCAGATTGAAAAGGGTAGAGGAAACTGATGCCATCCGGATGCGCGAGGAGCTGGATCGCCACCGCCCACTCAATAACCTTCCCTAAAAAGGGAAGGTTAGAGACAGGTGGGTAACTGGAGAGTGCGTCCACATCTAATGATGGTTTCTTCAGCAGGGGGCGCACCACAGCCTCCTTGAGGCTGGGCGACAACCTCCCCTGCCGCAGGAACGCGTTAACCACTCTCGCCAGCACTGTCCCCAATGTCTCCCTGGATGCTTTCACCAACCAGGATGGGCAAGGATCAAGTTCACAACTTGTGTCTCTCACAGACCCCAGCACATTCACCACATCGGCTGGCGTCACTTCCTGAAACTCCCTCCACAAAGTTGGACCAGACAGGGCCTCCGTAACCTCACGCTCTCCACCTACTGCCCCCAACCCGGTGTCAAAGTAGGTCTGAATCTGAGTGATCTTGTCTGCAAAGTAGGTGACAAACTCCTCACAGCAGGCCTGGGACAAGTCCCCGTCCAGGCGGAGGGAGGCCGGACTGACCAGCCCCCGCACTACCCAAAACAGCTCCGCCGGGCGTGACTTCGCAGACGCTATGAGGGCAGCAGAGAACTCCTTCTTTGCTGTCCTCACAGCCTCAACATAGGACTACAAGTGGGCCCTATGGAGAAGTTGGTCAGAGTCAGAGCGAGTCCGTCGCCAGCGTCGCTCTGGCCTCCTGCCTGCTTGTTTTATACACCACAGCCCCTCAGTAAACCAAGGGGCCCTGTGGTGATGAGACACAGGCAGGGGGCGTCTCGGAGCCACCCTGTCAATGGCCTCCCCCAGCAAGCTGTTCCAATGCTGGACCAGCTCATCGACAGAGTGGCCTGTACAAAGAATCATCAAAGTGCAGGCTTGGAAGGGACCTCAAGGACCATCTAGTCCAACCCTCTACCCTAAGGCAAAGTTGTACTATACCTCCAACTTTTGCTTCCCAATTAGCAACGTGTGGCAACGTATTACTGGTAGTAATCTCCGTCACACGGAGATCATGAGACAGAGAATCAATTTCCTAGTTTCATTCAATGTACTGGAGAAATATAGAGCAAAAATAGAAAGATATGGAAATGGGACAGGGGAGGAGAAAAGCAGGCATCTTCTTTCCTTTAATTTCTTCTCTTTTCCTGGGATTCTGCTGTATAGTATCATGTAGCAACCTGGAATGTGAAAGACAAAGCAGGGAGGTCTGCAAAGGCATAAGTGACATTGATGCACCATCCTCTGGCTTCTTCGAGCTGATATTAGCATTTAGCATCAGTGTGGGTCCCATTCACTTGAGTGGGATTCATGCTAAGGGCTAGCTAGTGCCAGCACTGTAAGACCAGAGAATTATGATCTCATGCTTCAGTCCTCAAACTACTTACTCTTTAGTATTCAGACTGATTTCAATAGGATTCCAGTAGAATTAGCCATTTTAGGATTACAGACTTTGGACTCTAACCCCTGTTGATTAAATGGAAGTTAGGTGCTGAAGTGCCACTTGAAATTTTCACCAAGGAGTGAAGTCCTGCCTCCACTAGTTAGTGACAAAACTCCTATAGGCTTCAATGAAGCCACCCAAAGTTTTAGCCAAAAAAATCTATTTTTATTTTATTATATTTGGGGGTGGGTGTTTACAACCTCTCCATCACTGCTGGACATGGGGCCTATCTCAAACTTGCATCATAAAATGATAGCCATGTTTCTACTAAGAATGACCCAAATTAACAGGCTGGGAGGAGCCGCAGTGGTGTGTGTGTGTGTGTGCGCACACTGTGGCAGGTGTGCGGCGTGTGTGCGGCCCATCACACGGACACACAGCCATCTCCACCCACTCCACTGATCCATGCATGGAGGCACCTCCGTTTTTTCCAATGCCTACATGCGTGGGGGATCAGTGGAGATGGGTGGAATGCAGGAGTGCGCCCGCACCCCCACCCACCCCCACCAGATATCACATGGACACCCAGTTAGACATGTGGGCAGGGTGGGGTGGGGACGTCTAGCGTGAAAAGTAGGGATGGGCGAACGCGGTTTGGATGTTCGGAGTTCGGACCAAACTCAGTCTGTTCGGATGTCCAAACCGAACGTCCAAACAGAACTCTCAAATGACCGAACAGTTCGGACGAGTTCGGAGGCAGGAAAAACGTCTTTCCAGGGCCGAAAATTAGGTTTTGATTTCGATTTTGTTTCGTTTTCGCTATTTTTGAATGTTTGGCCAAGTTCAGCCAAACTGAACTCAGCTGAATCGAGCCATCAAACCCGAATTCGGGTTTTGAACCAAATGACCGAACATCCGAACTGCGTTCTGTTCGCTCACCCCTAGTGAAAAGGGACTTAAAGTCATATTTCTTTTCCATTCAATTGTATTTCCAGTGCAACAAATATGCTACCACTGACAGTTTGCTTTGTATTCTTCCCAGCGTGAAATACCAAACTTTTCTCAAGCAATAAGAAGGAGAATACTGATTGGGCTTTAGCAATTTCCAGTAGTATCTTCATTACAAGAATCTGGTTTGCGTGCACAGCCATTGAATGAAGGGATCTTTCATGGGATGGGTGTAATGATTGGGGGTCGGATATATCCTAAACACAGATGTGCAGTAAGGATCTGGATCTTTATCAGATAATATCACTGCAAGACAAAAGGAGGACAAAAGCTTGTATAGACAACATACCAGGAAATCTCAGGCTTACATTTATACTCTGCGACTTAACACCTTTTCTGAAGCACTACCTGTCAGAGTCTACGGTTCTGTTCTCCCACCACAGGGTACGAGTAACTCCCATTAAGATCAGACCTCATCCTATTCTCCCAGTGCAGGATTTATGACTATTACGGACTTCTCTTGTTTGAATTTAGGCTAGGAGATTGAGTAAGGGAGCAGATCTCTTCTAGTTCTTGTGGGAGAAGTAGGGTGGAAAGTACCTCTTCCAGCTGGTGTGGGCAAGGGAGAAGGGAAGTAGAGTGGAGCCTTTTCTATCTGTTATGAAGGTGTGTTTGAAGGAAGGTGGGTTTCCCTTGAGTGGAGGGATTTAAGGAAGAAATAGCGCTCTGAGCTTCCCACCACTTTTGCCTCTTCAGACCCTGGTTTAGTGCTAGGCAGGCATGCAAGCATAGTTGTAGGTTTGCACACAAAAAAGGCCTACAAATGTACTTTAAAAAAAATCCATATACAGTAAAAGTGATACTTTGTTAATGAGATTTGTGAGAGACCCCTTCACCTCTGAAGGTAAGGGCATGGAGGTGATATCTCCCCCATTTGGGACCCGGTGGACAATCTCCTCAATCTTGTTCCCTCAGGAGTAGCCAAAATCAAGGCGGGGATTGTTCCTTGCACTCAAACTCCTTTCCATCCCCACCTGTTCTATGCCCCGGCTTATCCCTGTGCTAGAGCTGGATACCAGCTTCTTTTAAGAATCAGGGGAAAACTCTCAGTCAACTCTGTCAGCTGCTCATGCTCCCGACCTGGGAGACAGAGCTTTTGAAACTATTTTTGTAGCAAATTGTTTAATTGGGAAGATAAAGGAAAAAATGACATTTTATCTCTAAGCACTGAAATGAGTTATTCAGCTTTGAAAGCAGCAGCTGGCAGGTTGGGATCAGCAGCGGGAGCAGATGTTTTTGTTCGTGCTGCTGTGGGGTGCTTGTTTCTCCCTTCCCATCCCAACCAGCTTCAAAGCCAGTTTTCATTTATATCCTTATGTAATAAGGATAATGGCCCCACTACTCTGTTATTGTTGGCAATAATTTAGGTCTGTCTTTAGGATATATCACTGGGTGCTTGGCCTCATAATTTAGCTAATTGGAACCATGTTTTGCCTTTTGAAGCAGACAAAGGATACTATTATCTTTTAACTAGCACTATGTCCTTAAGACCCAGAAAGCCTTCACCGATGCAGGTGACATATTGGTATGTCACACCTATTAAACCCTTTTTAGTAGAGGTTGAATTTCAGTTTCAGTTTTAAATGAAACAGTCCAAAAATGGCTAATTCCGTTTAAAACCGAAGCACCCAAAAATTGGCCCATTACAGTTCTGATTTTTGGTTCTGTAACTTTCTCATTGACTTCAATGGGAAAGGGAACTGGCGTCCAACCTCCCCCACCCCCATTTCTGGAAGTCAACAACAGCCTTGGAGGGTGGGGTGGGGTGGGGATCTGCGTTCCTAACACCCCCACCCTCTGGGGCCCAACTTTATCCCCACTCCCCGGGGCCTTGCCGACTGGCATGTATTTACAGGTCCGGGCCTTGGAGGATGGGGGTGAGGAGCTTCTGTCTCTGCTGCTGGCCCAGCTGGGTTGGGCTGGGCTGCCTCTGCTGCCGGGCTGCCCCCACTGCCAGGAGGCCAGGCTGGGTCAGCTTCCTCTGCAGCTGGGTGCTGCAGCTGTGGGAGGCCCGTTTCCCAGGCCATGCTGCCCGAACTCCCTGCTTCGGGAGTGCACACACAAGATGGCTGCTGGGGCCATTTTGTGCATGTGTAGTCCTTTTCCAAAATGGTGCTGGCTGCGTCAGAGCCATTTTGGAAAAGGGCAGCCATTTTGTGCATTTTAAGCCATTTCATGCATGCACCGACGTTGCCAGCACCATTTTGGAAAAGGGCATATGTGCAAAATGACCTTGGCAGCCATTTTGCACATGTTGTGTGCTACCGGAGCAGGGACCTCTGGCAGTGCGCCCTGGGAAACAGGCCTCACAGCCACTGTGGCTGCAGCACCCGGCAGCAGCGGTGACCTGGCCTGACTGGCAATGAAGACAGTGGCTCCTCACCCCCATCCTCTGAGGCCTGGACCAGTAAGTACATGCCAGATGGCAAGGCCCCGGGGAGTGGGGATAAAGTTGGACCCTGGGAGGTGGGGGTGTTAGGAACGCAGATCCCCATCCCCACTTTCTGAGACTATTAGTGGGTCCCGGGGAATGGGGGATGTTTGACTCCCTGTCCCAGGGAATAAGGGTGGAGGGGATAGGGGAGGTTTTGGTTCCCTTTTGGCCCAGTTCCCTTTCCCATTGACTTCAATGGGGATATTTCTCATTGAAGTTAATGGGAACAGATCAATGGGTTTTGCAAGTAGGGAGGGGAGCACAATACATGTTCAGGGTGGGAGTTCCAGGTATAGAGGGCACTGCAGCATGGGAGAAGGGGCAAAGATAGGCTTCATGCTTTCTTTCTGCTAGAAAAAACACATAGCGATGCTTTCTCAATGAAGAAATATTTAGAACGCTTAGAGGGGAGAGTCAACTTGCTTGAGACATGTTTACATACAGCAATGTTGTAGTTATCCAATGTGTCAGAGATATGAAAGGAAACATCCTTGTAACACACTTCTTTTTTCTTCTAATGCAGGACTTTACAATGACTCTGTACTTAAGGCATTACTGGAAGGATGAGCGCCTCTCATTTCCCAGCACTACTAACAAGAGCATGACTTTTGATGGCAGACTGTTGAAAAAGATCTGGGTCCCAGATGTCTTCTTTGTTCACTCTAAAAGATCATTCATCCATGACACAACCACTGACAACATCATGTTGCGTGTATTCCCGGATGGCCATGTGCTTTATAGTATGAGGTAAAGGCACATTCCATGTCCTTGCTTGTGAAAAGTTTTATATTACTTGCCCAGTACTGTTCTGACACCTGCTCAGTAACACTAGGAAATGGCAGCCTGGATCAGACCCATCTAGTCCAGCATCCTGCCTCCAATAGTGGCCAGTTACTTCACAGAAAGCAGAAATTCTTCCGTAAGAAGTTATGGGACATTTTGACCATTGGGAGTTTGTACCTATTTAGAGGGTAGCACAACAGAGTAAGAATGTTTCCTCCACTTGCCAGCATCTGATTAAACTAAAGGCTAGAGTGTACTCTTCTTGATGGTGGCTTTCAGAACTGCTCATCCTTGATTCATGCTTGCAAAAAAATACCCCAAAACTGATATCCTCTTTTTATGATGTGTGTGAGAATTTGCTTGTTGATATCAAGGAAGTGACCGGAGGCTGTAGTAGCTGCTAGAAAGTGCACTATAGTAGTAACTGATTTAAAAATCCAGAGAGGCAAGAAGAGGTTATTCTTTCAGCTGCTGTCTGCCTGCTGGCCAGTATAGTCTTTGGTAGGGATGGGAATTTCGGTTTCAGATAAATCTGAAAGTATCCGGAAATGGCCATTTTGGATTAATCCGAAATTTTGGTTCTTTTTCTGTTTCGGTACTATCGGATCTTTTGCAATGATTTTTGTACCTGATTTTTAACATTGCAGTTTGTCCCCCATTGAAAAAACGCAATGTTAAAAATCCGGTACAAAAATCAATGCAAAAGATCCGATAATACCGAAACTGAAAAAGAACCAAAATACATGAGAACCGAAACCGAAATTTTGCCCAGAGTCCCATCCTTAGTCTTTAGACACAATGGCGATTGGGTGCTTAAGATGTTTGCCAAATGGATGTGCGTTCTGTCTAAGCACCGTCACTGTTTTAGCCACTAGTCTCCCCCCATTAGCCTCCCATTAACTCCTTGTTGGTTGCACAGATGTCTTGGGTGCAGCAACTGTTTCCGCTGTCCCTGTGGCTAACTTTGTGTCTAAACATCAGGTGGTGTATTTACAGCAATTTCTGGTACGTCTGTCCCTGATCTTCCACTTTGTACTGCTGCCAAACAGCTCGTTTCTAGCTGCATACCATCCGTGTGCTCTCCCAAAGCACCCGGGGGAGGGGGAGCAGTGAAAAATCAGTTGTTTAGCTGCAGTACAGAGTGGAGGAGCAAGCAGCCCTGACCCCTCTCTCACATGGACAACTCTCAGGGCTGGCCCTACCGCCCTGCTCTGGGGGGGCCTGCTCTTGGGGTCCTGACAGTGGCTGGGAGCTGGGGACCCTGAGCGTGGGGCCCTGACCACATCTCCCCTGACAGGCAGTGGGGTGGGGAGGGGGACGGAGTGAGGGAGAGGCAGAGGCCCCGCCTCTCCCACACACTGTAAACCCCCCCCTCCGCTGCCTGTCAGTCTCGGCCAGGGGAAATGTGGGAGAGGCGGGGCCTCTGCCTCTCCCTCATTCCCCCTGGCCAAGACAGCCAGGCAGCAGAGGGGGCCAGCAGAACTTCTGGTGGCAGCGGGCAGCGCAGCAGCAGATTTAATATGCTGCCGTGGTGCCTGCCCCACCCGAGGCTCTGAGCCCGGCACGGGGCCCAAGCGAGCAGCAGCTCAGGTAAGTGATCTGAAATGGCTGGGCTTGGCCAGAGGGGAGTGCCCCTCCACCCGTCCCCGAATCCAGGCCCTGGTAGCACGCCACCCCCAGACTGAGCTGGGGAGCACCCCTAGGCCCATCATCCGCCAGTGGCTTTGCCGCCAGCGGAAGAATAGGGCCCCGCCTTTGTTCCCTGCCCTGGGCCCTGCATATTCTAAGGCTTGGTCTGAATCCTTCCACCAGGAAAGCTTCCAGCATGAGCGGCAAACAGGACCCCAATTAGCCCTTGGACATGGGAAACCATAACGGGGGCTGATCGGGGGCAAATGTGGGTCAGAGAACGGTGTCAACACACACTCGACCACCCCTTGCTAGTGTGTCTAAAGACGCCCAGTTTCTTCCAAAAGGCTTTGGTCCCTAGGAGACATTTGGTGGAGATGATTCATGCTTTGGTGATTCATGCTTTTAGGTGATCAAGCTTTCGTATCTTTTCTTCCCCTTAAAATGTGGAATCTCAATGAAATCTGTTGACAGAACCAGGCCAATATCTTGGGCTCCTTTGAGTTAGGGCTTTTGTGACATCAGCAGTAACCCAAGCAATCAGCCTTCCTTCTCTCCCAGATAATTTGCATACTTGGAATTCAGGGGGGTTGTAGGTGGGTCAAGAGTTGGTGGTGTTAGATTATCTGCACCAATACTGTTACTGATATTCCATTAGAAACAGGAACCTTTGTTCACTGTGTTTTTCCCACTGGCAGCAATGGAAAAAACACAGTGATCATGGATCCCTGATCATAAATAACCCACAGTCACGCAGTAGGTCTGTTTACCCCCAAATTTGTATACTGTGGGTTTGATGCTACTTTATTAGAACTGAGTGCCATCCCATGTGGTGTTGCTGACCTCTCTAACATGTCACTGCCAGTAGCAAGTGACTTCTCTTCTAAGCTAAAAAATGACAAGTGATAAATATTTAAAATGACAAACACTGACTGCCTACAGTTCTATCCTATGCACCAGCTGCACCAGCTGACACCACAGGCTAAATGCAGTCCTAATCTGACCCACTGAAATAACATGCACATTGTCAGCGTGCCCCCAAATGAGACACGACACCAGAAAGTTGGATTTTAAAACGGTCGCACTCTTTATTATGATTAGATCTTATGTCCGAATTGTAATGGTGGGGGTAATTCACTCAAGTGAATTGGGTCCAGCACCCATAACTAAACAAATAACTATAACTCGGGGATTGGCCCAATATCCCATTAGGTACCAATCCCTCTTAACTGTTCTAAACGTCTCCCCTTCCCGATACTGAGGTCATGGGAGGGGGACGAGGGCCCATGTGGGCCGGAGGAAGGAGGATAGTGCCCTCAAGCTGGGGACAGCACATGTCCCTGTGGCCCTTGCGGTCACTTCTCCCAAGGGGTTGACTCCGCCGCTTGCCATACCCTGCCATTGCGGCTGGGATCCCCCTCATCTCGTATGGAGATGCCCCAATCAATAATTATAACCTACCTAACTCAGGTGCTGGACCCCTGTCACCTAGGGGCTGCCCGGACCTTCTGGACAGGTCCGACCCCCACCTATACAACACCCACTAGCACTTCTCTCAACTTCTCTTTTAATGCTGCCAGGTACCATTCGTTTCCCGTGGGGGACAAATGCACCCCATTTGCTCTGAATAGGTCAGCCCTCTTGTGTGTGATGGCTTGATAGGGGATCGTTGCCCCATCAACGCCCTTCAGCCATCTTCCTATCTCCTTGTTAACTGTTCTCCTGGTCTTGTCAGTCTTACGCGGTGGCACCCCTGGGCCCCAGGACATCCTCTCCACCCAGTCGTTCCACAAAATAGTCACCTCGGGGTACATGTATTTAATCAACCAAATGTCACTTCATATTTCTTTCAACATTTGGACCCCCTTTATTTCCACTAAATCATTCTTGCCTAAGTGGATAACTAATATATCCGGCCTATCCCCTTGTTCTCTGCTCAGGATGGGAATCAACTGCCTCCAGCGCATGCCTCCCCAGCCCATCCACCTGATCCGTTCGTAGACCGATAAACCCAGTTGCGTTCCCCAATGCGATTTCTCTGCCGCCTGCCTATAACCTGAACCTCCTGCTCCCTGAGGNTTTATTTCCACTAAATCATTCTTGCCTAAGTGGATAACTAATATATCCGGCCTATCCCCTTGTTCTCTGCTCAGGATGGGAATCAACTGCCTCCAGCGCATGCCTCCCCGGACCATCCACCTGATCCGCACGTAGGCCGATAAACCCAGTTGCATCCCCCAATGCGATTTCTCTGCCGCCTTGCCGACCCATCGAACCAGGCTATGACCCACGATCCAGACTTTGTACTTTGGATGACGCCTAGGACCTGGGGAAACAGAAATCATTATTCATGCTACTGGGACGGGGGGACCTGACATATGCCCTGTATGCCCTGCTATGCCACCTGCCTATAACCTGAACCTCCTGCTCCCTGAGGCCCACCGATGCGGCAAAGCTGGCCACCCCTATCTGAAATGAGTGAGTCCCAAACAGCCCGGCTGGAAGGTCGAGGGCTGCGAGGGAAGCCCGCATCACGGGTGTCAGCTGGTACCTGGTAAGGGGTCTGCCATCCGCATAGCGGAACAGTACTCTGGGGACCGAAGGCCGCACGGACAAGTATTGTGACAAGGCCCTAACCGGGCAAAGCTCAACATTCCCCGCCCTAGCCAAATGTACTGTGACTCCTCTACCCCGATGGTCAGTTTTTGACTGGTGCAAGTGTAAGGCCACCTCCTGTTCTTTGATGAACAAATCCTCTATAGCCAGGGCTCGATCGGCCATATCCTTGGACGAATTGGCTACTAACTCGCTCACCCTGAACGCGCCGAAAAAGGCCACTGTTAATGCAGCTGTGAATAACTTGACTTCACATTCTGATGAGCAGATGCGGGGCAGGATCCGCACATGCTCGCCAGCAGCTTTGGTGTAATGGGCGGCCTACTGTCTTGTGGGGTGCCCCGCTCTCAGGCCCATGCCGCCAACATGCGCCGCGCGAAAAATCCACGGTCAGGCGAGGGATGGCCTGCTAACCAGCTCATAAAAGCCACAGCTGCCAACTTAACTTTAATAGTGCCTACTGCGAAGCCCTTTTGTTTGATGGCAAGCATGAACTTGAGAACATGAGGTTCCAGTATAGGAAAACCCGTATGCCAATCCTGGGATAAACGAAAGCTCTGAAATTAGTTGAAAGCCCTTTGATACGCAGCTCTGGTGCGTGGTGCCAAGGATCCCTGTATGGTGTTATAGAGGTCTACGATCCAAGGTTCCACGCCCACTGGGGTAAGAGTTCCGGGTTCTGCCTGGCTCCAGGTGCGAGTGAGCGAAACCGCTTCATCTGGAAGTGAGATATGGCATCAGCCACTCCGTTGTTGATTCCAGGAACATGCCGCGCCTTAAATACGATATTGTTGTGCAGACACACTAACACAAAAGCCCTGATTAACCCCATAACCCTGGGCGATCACGACGATTGGGCATTGACTATGTGGACCACGGCCTGGTTGTCACACCAAAAAGTTATCGTGTGGTTGGCAAAATCGCCTGTCCAGAGGTGGACGGCCAATACGATCGGGAAGAGTTCCAGAAATGTTAAACCCTTTGTCACACCCTGTTCCACCCACTCTGAGGGCGATGGGGCCCCACACCACCAGTCCCTAAATATCAAACCAAAGCCCATCCCCCCAGCGGCATCTGAGTGAACCTGCAGTTCAGCTTCCACTAGAAGCTCCTCCTGCCACAAACTCACTCCGTTGAAGTCCGACAAGAAGGAAGACCAGCTATCTAAATCATCCCTCATGTCCCAGGTGACCCTTATGTGGTAATGTGGCTGAGGTGAGCCGGCCAGCTTGGCATACAATCGTGACAAGAACGCTCTGCCGGGGGCCACCACCCTACATGCAAAATTCAAGCTGCCAATTAAGATTGGAGCTGCCTCACCGTGACCTTACGGGTCAACCTACAACCAGCAATTTTTGATCGTAAGTCAGTCAGTTTGTCGTCTGGTAGCCAGGACACCCCTTTTAGTGTGTCAAGCTTTATCCCCAAGTACTGTAGGGAGGTGGCCGGGCCCACTGACTTCTCAGGCACCAAAGGGATGCCCAAGTTGTCTGCCAATTCCTGAAAAAACTCCATTAGCTTCCAGCACTTGTCAGTCCTCACGCCCCCTATGAAGAGGAAATCATCCAAATATTTGGTGATGTCCCCTCCGATGGTGCGCCGCCGGATCAGCCACTCTACGAGCGTACTAAAACGCTCAAAGGCCGAACAGGAAATTGAGCAACCCATTGGCATCACCTTATCGAAGAAGAACTGCCCTTCAAATGTAAGACCCAGGAGGTGGAAACTATCTGGGTGTACTGGTAGTAAGCGGAAAGCGGACTTTACGTCGCACTTTGCTAGGAGGGCTCCTGGGCCGTGGCGCTTCACTAGCCCCACGGCTGTGTCAAAGGATGTTTACTTGACAGTGGCCAGTTCCTTTGGGATGGCGTCATTAACCGACCTCCCTCTTGGGTATGACAGGTGATGTATCATACAGAACTCACCCGGGGACTTCTTGGGGACTACCCCCAACGGGGAGACTACCAGGTCAGGGAAAGGGCCAGCTATCCTACCCTCAGCACGCTCCTTCTCTATCTTCTGCTTCACTATTGACTCTAGACCCAAGACTGATTTTAAATTAGGTGCGGCTTTGTGCGGGTGCACCTCTCCTGCAGGAATGCGAAACCCCTCCCTGAACCCACTGACTATGTATTCGACCTCCTCCCTGTCCGGGTTGGGTTCGAGGGCTGTCGCCAGCCACTCTACTCTAATTGGTGTTGGGGCCCTTTGCTGGAGACGGCTATCCTACTGGCTCTTGCCCCCCTCTACTCGACGATCCCGTAGGGGCCCTACCCTTACTGACTGATCTGGCCCTGGGGCAGGCTACGGAAATATGCAGGCCTGCACAGTTGGGGCAGGAGTGCTTAAACCTGCATGAAGCCCGGGAACATTTTCCTGTGCGATCAAACTCCCAGTATTGGTTCGCCTGGCTGGCCGCTAGCTGCTTGCCTTCGCCACGAAAAAGATCATTCACGGGTGCCACTCCTCCTTTCGCTAATAAGTGGCCACTGTGGGACCTGGGGGCCTTGGCGGCACAACCATGCAGTCCAACCACAAGTTGGGTGCATGGGTATCCCAGCGCATGCCCGGGGTAAAGACTGCCCAGTGCCGAAACTCCTCATCATATCTGAGCCCAGGTCCCTGCTGGTCCAGACTCGTATGCCCGGCAAACTGTGTCCACGTATTTGAGAAGCTCGGGAGCCCTGCTTGGATATGCCTGGATCATGACTCCCTGATAAATTGCAAAGGCCGTGGTCCAGTTAGTCCAGTTCCTATCGGCCTTGGGGCGCTTGAAACGCTCCTTCTCCTTCTTATCCTCGGTATCTGCCGGATCTACCAATGGGTCCCAGAACAGGAGGGCAAACAAGTCTATAAACTCTCCCCTCCATATCTTCTCCTGGGTGGCTGTCAGGAGGTGTGCCCCGATAGGGGCCAACACTGCCACATAGCCAATCCCGGGGAGCATATACTGCCCCATCTCGGGGCACTGAGTGTATTCAGGGGCCAGCGGGGCCCCATTGCCCCCCCACCTGCAGCGCCTGCCCCACTTGCACGGGGGCCGTCACAATCCCAGGGGCCTACCCACTCCCCACTGGGGCGGCTGGGCGGTATGCCGGTACCCAGGCTCTGTTCCACCACACCAGTTGTGTAGTGGCCTCGATGGACATGCCGACTCCACCTACTACTGCCTTTGCCTGCTGCCCCTGGGTTCAGCCAGCCTCCCATAGGGTTCACCCCCCAGGGGGTACGACCCACCACTCGGAGCCGCCACCACTGCCGCGGGTGCAATTCCTACCATACCCGGGGCTGACTCCCCTGCTGTCGCCATGGTCCCAGACCCTCCGCCGCCTCATTGTTCAGCCATGGCACGGATGGCCTGCTCGAGCGCTACTACCCTCTGCTACAGCTCGTCGGCATCTTCGGCCTGTTGGGGTGTCCCTGATGCTGGGGATTGATATCCACTGCCCCTGCTTGTAAGAGATGGAAGGGGGGAGGGGGCATGCCCCACCCAGCCCTCAAGCCCACGCCAAAGCCAGGCATGCTGGCGGGAACAGGCGGGTATGCCAACCCCGCTACTGGCCACCACCCCACCATCGGATGCCACTGGGGGAGCCACTGCACCTGAGAGCTGGGCCACAGGGCTCCCTGTGCCGAGGGGACTGGCTGCCACGCCCCATTGCCCCCAGGGACAAAGGACCCTTCTAGGCTGGTTGTCAACTTGGGCTGGGCCTGGGCGCACCCTGGGGGGTAGCCATGGGCCTCAACCCACGAGCGCCTGGGCACTGGAGGGTCATCAGTATACCGGGCCGGGGGTTTAGTTCTCCGCCCACCCCTGTGTGGCGGTGGCGGGGTCTCAGGTCCCCCTGCTGGCCCTTCCTGTCCTGGCTCCTCAGCCTGTGTTATGCTACCACCTCCCCCCCACCCCCATGCTGTGCAGGAGGGCTTAGCAACTCACGAGTCGCTCTCTTAATTAGGGCTCCCCGCTGGCTTGGGCCCCGAGGGGAGGGCAGTGGCCACCACTTCCCCACCCACCGATGTCTTGAGCCTCCCACTGCTGAGCCCCCACCTCGTTGTCCTGGGCGTAGGGCTCTGAGGGGCCTCATCTGAGGGGTCTCCTCCACTTCTGGCTGTGCAGGGGTTGCTGGCCTTTCTGCCCTCCCTGCTGGCATCCCTTTCTTTTCCTTGCCCCCATCCCGAGCCCCGAAGGCCCTGCAATGACCAGGAGGATTTGGGGTGCGTGCGTGCGTGCGTGCGTGCGTGCGTGAGATACCAATCCGGACTCTTGCCCTGCTTCGTGGCCCTGTCACAAACCTGAGGACTCCCTACTCCGTCCTGCCCTCCTGATCCCCCTCCGGTTCGCCGACGCTCCCTAGTCGCTGGTGGGTCGGCGAAATCCTTGCTGTCTTGCTTGCCGCCAGCTCCTGACTGAGGAGACGAGTGGCGAATTCCCTTACTGCACCGCCCCCTTTTGGGGGTGGTGCACAATCAATTGCGCGATCTTTGTCCTTCTCCCAGCGAGGGTGGCCTGGCAACCCAGGCCGGGTCCGTGGATCTTCCCACCATGCGGGCTTCTTCTGCCTCCTCTCTCCACCCTTCCCCTTCCCCCGCAGAGCACCTAGCTCACACAGGGAAGGGGAGGACTACTAGCGGCCAGGAGAATGGGGAAAGGTGCAATTCAACTGCACCCATCTCTGCCAGATTGTCGTGGCCCCCTTTTTCCCAATTGGGGAGGGGTGCGACAAATTGGCCTTCATGGCCAGAAATGGCTGCGAAGGGGCAATTAACCCAAGTCAAGTGTGCTTCTCCAAAATGGGTAACTTTGCTATTACACAGGTACAAATAAGGATCCTAAAAGCAAATACTACTAAGGGGGTAAGATGTATTTGATTTGCTAATTTTCTTCAGAACAACTGTTCATTGGTTTCAATGTGATTTTTGGTACAGCAGCCAGTGAAACAACTGGAGTATAATTTCATTTTGCCTTGTAACAGTAGCAAGTGCAAAGCTAAGATTGAGTAAGTGCATACCTTGTTACTTGCAAAATACTCTTCTAGACATCCTGTAGAAGCATATACATAAGCAAGATGTGCTGTCCTATCCTACATTTTTTTCTCTTTCCGGGGATGTGTAAATTCAGGGCTGTTTGGTCTTTGCTGGGGCTGCACGCAACCTGTGAGACCACCTCTTGCAACTCACTGGCAATTGGCATGTCAGCCATTTTCCTGGCCCACAGTCACCATGCGCAGAGCCACCAAAGGTGAAGTGCCACTCTGCTCCTCACTGGCATTTCAGTTTTCTGACAACTGGTGGATTGATAGTCACTACTCTTTTCCCTGCTAGTCAAACCAATTTAAATGCAAGTGAGGAGCAATATGATGCTCTACCTCTTGGCAATGGCTTATTATTATTATTATTATTATTATTATTATTATTATTAACAAACATTTATATAGCGCCAGCAGTGTACCTGGCACTTTACAAAGTAATAAAATAGATACGGTCCCTGACCCTAGGGCTTACAATCTGAGAGACAGGAGCTGGGGAAGAGACTTAGGAAGGGGAACAGAGGGAGAGACAAGGGGTCTAACATTCATGAAGATGCGAGGTCTCAAGTGCACGTACTTGGCTTGGTTACGATGAGATGGCTCCATCTCTACCTTCAGCAGTAGCTTGAGCTCCAATTGTGGCAGCAATGATGGTGTCCAGCTGATATCCGACTCTGATTCCAACGTCAGAAGCACAGTTTACAGGTGCCAGGCCAGGGGGAGTGTTTCTCTCTCAGAGAGAGAGTGAGAGACTGAGAACAAGAGCAAGTGAGAGAATATGCATGTGTGTTGGTATTTAATTTAATTTGGACATGTGAGCATTTGATTTAAACTGGAGATATTGGCAGCCAAATCAAATATGGTATTAACTTGGCATTAACTTTTTCCATAATGGAACTGAGCACTACTTCATGCTTAAAGCTAGAAAATTTTCAGAAGAATGAGTCAGTTTTCCATAACAAGAGTGAACTACTGTTCGTTCTTTATTTTTACTTCAACAACATAAGAACTGCCATACTGGAAACATCAAGAAAATGGTCCATCTAGCCAAGCATCCTGTCTCGGACAGTGGTGACCTGCTTCCGTTGCTTCATAGAAATACTCAAACAGGTCACAATGAAGTGATCCATTGGACCCATCATCTAAAAATTTATCCAGTCCTTTTTTGAACCTAGTTCTGTTGTTGGCCTTTGCAATATCCTCTGGTAATCAGTTCCCAACACTGTGAAACCCCATTAATTGAGAAGATAGCTTAATGTAGGGGTGTGCATGTTGTTGTTTTTATTACAATAACGATAATGAAAATGGTCATTTTCATTATTGTTATTGCAATAATGAAAAAGACAAATAATAATAACAAAAATAGAAATGAAAACAACTTTTTGTTTTTGAAATAAAGGAAAAAACTGAAAAATATATTTCTGGCTATAACTTTTATGTGTCTTATTCAATTATGATGAAACATGGGAAGATTATGCCCCCAATGGAGGGCACTATGTATACCAAATTTCAAAATGAGTAGATAAAGGAAACCGATTTTAGAAGACGTTGAACGTTGTGATTTTAAGAAAAGTTCCATACACATTCGTGACTCCAACATTTTAAGATTCCATACAATTTTCGTGAAACCTGTGAATATTATGTCTCACCACAAGCTTAACACTCCTGCCAAGTTTCAGAAATATTGGCTAAAGGGTCCTGCTGCTTTAAGACATTAACTTGAAAATACATTTCTAGCTGTAACATTTGTATATTCTATCCTGTTTACAAGGTATTTAGCAAGAATTTATCACATACCTTCCCTGTCATCTCTGCCAAACTACAGGACAATTTGTTAAAGGGACCTAATGTTATAAGTCATTGAAGTTGTCCCCTTGAAGACCATTATTCAGATAAATAGCAGCACATGCAGTGCCGGTCAGAGGCAGTCACCTGTCATGGCAGAGGGAGAGAGGCTGTAGAAGGGAGGATGTGGAGCAACCCAAAAGACTGACAGACACATTCACTGGCCAGTTACTGCATACTTCCAGCTTTACAGGACCAATCAGTAGTGACTTCAAGGCGGGCATAGGGGGCGGCCCTCAGGCAGGAATAGAGGTGATATAACTGGGACTTTGGGGATAGCATCCCAGCAATCAGGAGACATAGTTTACACATCCAGGCTGGCCAATTATCATCACAATCACATCCTGCAGCACTGTGACAGAGGACATAAGAGAATCTCTATTGACACTTTCCTAAACAGATGCTTCTGACTTCCCAGTAATAAGTGGGGGAGAGATGTTGGGATGGTCACAGCACAGAATGAGGATATTTGGTTTACATTTCTGCTGGCCAATTGGCATCACAAACTGATCTTATACTACAGTGACACGTAAGAGAATTCCTGACATAGGCTCCTTCTCTGCATATGATGTGCAGGCATATAAAATTGGAACCCTTTATCACATCTTTCATGATCATCTCTGCCAAATATCAGAAAGTGTGATATACAGTCCTGCCACATTGCATGTACACTGGTTAGACTACAAAGATGTTACAGCCAGACATACATTTATAAGTTAATTGCTTATACTACCAGGACTCTTTATCCAATCCTTCTGAAAGTTGGCAGAGATAGTAAATATGGGAAGGGGTATAAACCTGCCAAGTTTCATCTACATTAAGTGTGAGGCAAAGAAGTTACACCTAAGAATGTATATAAAGATTTTTGCAAAATAAAATAATGCATCTGCTTCTAAAATTGGATTCCTTTATCCAATCGTTTTGGAATTTGGTACACATAATACCTTCCATTGGAGGTATAATCACTCCAAATTTCAGCCAAATATAGTGGAAAAACAAAAAGGTTACAGCCGAAAATGTGTTTTCCATTGAAACCAATGGAAAACTAATACGAAAGCAAAAACAAAAATGACAATTTTTATGAAAACGAAAATGACAGATTTAAATAACAAAAACGACATGGGCCCCTGGTGCACACCTCTAGCTTAATGACAGGTCGAGTTACTGTCCCTGAAGGGCTTTGTTACATTATAGCTGACTTAGAGGGGAAAAAATAGCAAGTGTTAATCATACAAAGGTTGTGCTGTATTTCACTTTTGGTGAAACAAACTGTAAGTAACTATGAGAAACCTTTATTGTGCTCATTTAAATTGGATCATATGGTTAAACTCTGCTCCAGTTTATAACCCCTGTAAACCCATTAACTTCACTGGGGTCAGGGTGAGGCTAGGGCAGAATCTGACCCATAATCCTTTGCTCAGCTATAAGGCGCTCTATGCATGTCCAAAAGGAAATATGCAAGTGATTACAGGCAACAAACAGCTATCAACTTGAAACATGATGATACACATCTAATTTGTTCTGAAATCTAAGACCACATTCACACCTGCGGTGGAGCGCAGATTTTGGCTCCTGCAAGCCAAAATCTGTGTGGAGTTCGACCAGTGTGAAAGCCCCTCCCAGCAGCTTTGCCAGAGATCACTCGGAAGAGTACAAAGCAGGGAAATCCAGCTCTGTACTCTTCCGGGTGATCTCCGGCAAATCCGGGGGTGGGGAGTTTCACACCGGCCGAACTCCATGCAGATTTTGGCTCTCGCAGTTTCTCCTGGAGCCAAAATCTGCATGGGGCCAGCCGCCACAGCAGGTGTGAATGTGGTCTAAATCTAAAATCCTTTTTGAATCAGTTCACAGGAAAAGACCTAAGAAATTTGTTACATAATATTATGTCCGATTAGATTCAGATTTATAAATCCAAGCCTGGATTAATTTCAGGTTCTTGACTAAGATGTGAATTTAACTGAGGCAAATCTTATCGTAAGGAAAAATATTCTCCCCCCCACCCCCTTATAACAAAACAACCCTCACAGCTTAAAAGAGTTTGATCCCGAACTAAAGGACCCCCCCAAAACTCTCTCCCTTAATATTACATAAAACAAGGAGCATTCTTTCTTACCAAGGTGTTGCTTTATATGTAGCTACTGTCTTCCTCTGGCTAAGTGGAGTTCAGATCAGTTTCTTATGGTGGTTGGAGAGAAATTATGGGAAAATAAGGAAATGACATGAAATTTAAGCCATGCTTGAAATAACAGAAGTATAAAAGTCTGAAAAGCTATTAACAAAGATATTTTGTTTTTTTGTTTTTTAAAAAGAGAGCAACTTTGCTGCAAGGGAAAGGTTTCATAAAACACATGTAAATGCCCTCAGGCAATTATTAATATTTCTTATTTTTATTGCATTGGTATCCAGAGGTGCCAGCCTTTTTCAGTAGCTACTTTTTGTTCACCTGTGCAGCTTATAAATGCTAGTGTTTCCTCAGGAAGTGAACTTTCTTCTTGGGTCTTCTAGGATCACCGTGACTGCAATGTGCAACATGGACTTCAGTCGATTTCCCCTGGACTCACAGACTTGCACTCTGGAGCTGGAAAGCTGTAAGGTTTTACCCAGGTTTCTATCTACTAGTCTTCTGGATCAGTTAGGGCTTGGTTTGGTCACGTTATATCCATAATGACTTCAGTTTTGCTTGATACACCAATTTCTCAAACCTGTCTGGGTCTGATCCAGCAAGGCGTGCAAGGGTTTCACTATGCGCTGAGTAGGGCAATTGGATCAGTAAAGCAGGGTGCAGAACCCCACTTTCCAGCCTTTTGGTGGGGAAAGTACCCTGGATGATAGAGGGGGGTGTCTCAAGGGACAAAATGAAGGCTTGACTCCATGGTCCTTCTGCTTTCTGAACCAGGCAATAGATGCATGCACTAGATCCTCATGCTATGCTGCTGGTTGCTACTCCTGCTCACTGGCTCTACTCACATATGTGGAGAGCGAGAAGCAACTTCACTGCATTCCCATGGATTCCTCTACATATTTATTTACTTATATTTACCAAGATTTATATGCTGCCTGGTCCCCAAAGGCTCAGGGTGACAAATAATATAAAACAATGCAAATACAATATATAGATATTAAAAAGTTTAAAATCCAATAGAATATAAATACTTAAAAAAAAGAAAAAAGAACAGGTCCCCACACTCTGTCCCCAAGTGCCAAATGCCTGATCAAATGAATAAGTCTTACGCTGTCTCTGGAAAATGTTCCTGGGCTATGGCAAACCTTCCAGAGAAGGGAATTCCATAGCTGTGAAGCAGCCACTGAGAATGCCTCTCTGCGTGTCCTTACCATATGAACACAGTGCAGTGATGGAACTTGCAAGAGGGCGTCCCCAGCTGACCTCAGGAAACCCAGGAGATGAGAGTCTTTCAGATCCATCCTAGTTATTATTTCACCAGTGCTCTATAGGAACCATTGCCTGATCCTACATCAGAATCCAGTGAAAATTGTACTGTGCTGTTCAAATCCCAATGAAGAATCAGGGATTAGAATCATCTGTAAACATTCATATGCTGTTTTGTTTACCCACATATATGGCTACCTTTTACAGTGATGACTGTTTGCTTAAAACATCCTAAGCCACATCCTGTTGCTTTTGCGTTAAGATGCCTATACGGATGAAGA
Organism: Sphenodon punctatus; assembly: GCA_003113815.1. Classification (NCBI taxonomy): domain Eukaryota; kingdom Metazoa; phylum Chordata; class Lepidosauria; order Sphenodontia; family Sphenodontidae; genus Sphenodon; species Sphenodon punctatus. The sequence continues at coordinate 2,736,317 of QEPC01000055.1, read as the reverse complement.
TCTGATGCTGTACTGGAAAAATGGGAATGAATCCCTGAAAACGGATTAAAAGATCTCCTTATCTCAGTTTTTGATACAAAAATTCCACACCACTTCAAGGCTTGCTTTCTACAGTAGCACAGGTCTTTTTAACTACCTATTCCTCATGAATCATTGCTGTAGTTTTATAACTTAGTCTAGTGAAGCTCATTTGAAATATGTGTATTGTTGAAGTACTTGAAAAATAGCTTGTCTCTTTGTCTTTCTTCCAGAACATATTTTCAAGTAGATTTTATTTAAATTTACATGTTGGGAATGGATCATCCTATATAGAATATTTACAGATGTATACGCAACTTTAAATATTGTCAGCTCTCATAAAATAAACATTAGTTATACGCCATTTATTTATTTATATACCATATATGATATATAGTAATATACGAGTAAACAGAAGGCACAGTAGCTCTGTGTGTGTAAAGTGTGAGGGCCACAAAGTACACTTTTAAAAATTCTTCCTTTCCCCCACTAGGCTGGTACAATCGCTTGTACATTAACTTCACTTTACACCGCCACATCTTCTTCTTCTTGCTCCAAACCTATTTTCCTGCCACTCTGATGGTCATGTTGTCCTGGGTGTCCTTCTGGATCGATCGCAGAGCTGTGCCTGCCAGAGTCTCATTGGGTAAGAGCAGTTGCAACAATTCACAAACAATACAAAGTCTTTGTCTTTGGAACTTGTGGAGAGGCACAATCAACCTATTTGTTTTATCAGTTAAGATCCTAAGAAACTATAAACATGTTTCTTGGATTATTATATTATTGTCTGTGTTTCAGTAGATGTATTTCATCAGTCAGTCATCTTGATCTATTTTGAAACTGGGGGTAGAAGAGAGAGATGCATTTGAAAAGAAGGAGGCTAGGAAGCCAAGAAACAGGTGGCAATATTTGTAAGCCTGTAAACTGAGACTGCTAATTATTATACACCAGTCCTGCAGTCCTCTTGCAGACACTGAGATCAAAAGGAGCTGTGTTTCAGTACAGACCATTGGAACTTCTTATGTTATATTTTAAAAATGGAGCTGATATTACCCAGTGATCTCTTCATAAGTCAGAAAAATTGGTATCAAATAAAATTCCACTTCTCAAAATGTGAAAAATGACATCGTCTAACAAAAAGAATGTTAGTCCCACAGGATGCAGTTGTGGACCTGTTGAAGGCTCTTTTCTAATGGGTGCGGGTGCATGGGGGGATGGGTGGGCATTGTGGTGCATGGGGGTGTGTTCCCACAGACCCCCACCCATCTCCATGCATGGAGCATCTGGCTTTGGCACCCGTCGCTTTGTGTGTGGGTGATGGATGGAGGTGGGTGGAGCGCGGGAGCGTGCACCCCCCCCACCCACCAGCTGCAGTGTTCCCATGGATGCCCACCCATCTCCCCTGCACCCGCTATGGCGTTCAAACTGATGTCCCCCCCTGCACACGTGGGGGGGGGAGGCGTCCATCTGAAAAAGGCCAAAGCTAATGGTAAAACTCCCACTGACTTTACTGGGTGAGAACTGCAGCTATGGAATAGTTGTGTAGAGTAATGTAATCATCTTAAAAGAGGCAATTGAGAGTCTACTCAAGTGAAAAAAATATCATTCGTGAATGTCACATGTAAAAATACAGTCTGAAAAGATGGCGAACAATCCACACTTGATTGTGATAAAAATTGTATCTAATCTGTCCTGTCCATCCACAATTATTATATTGCATGAGATGAAGTAGAAGTAGCACTGTGTTGCGATAAGCAGCTCTAGTCTATAGTAGATGCTTTCTGAACTGTATCAACATATAAAGTAATGTTTGTGGGAACCTTTGCAGGAATAACCACAGTTCTGACTATGTCTACAATCATCACTGGTGTAAACGCCTCCATGCCTCGAGTTTCCTACATCAAAGCTGTGGACATTTACCTCTGGGTCAGTTTTGTGTTCGTCTTTCTCTCGGTGTTGGAATATGCCGCTGTGAACTACCTGACTACGGTGCAGGAGCGGAAGGCGAGGAAGCTGCGGGAAAAGGTTAGAGTTACTCTCTGTACAACCAAGGTTGTTATATTGACTGTTTTGTGATCATGAATGGGGAAACCCTGAGACCCATGTGTGTGTGAACAATTTTATCTAGAACACTCAAGCTAACACTGAAGTCCTGACATCACAAAAACAGGAGTTGGTCTCATTGCAGAAACGGCAGAGAAAAAGAAACTAAGATCAGAATTGGGGAAGTCTGCAACCTGGGACTTTGGCAGAGAGTTGGGGAGGGTAAGAGGGACAAAATCTAGCATAGTATTTCCCTGTGGCTGCCATAAAATTACAGCTAATGAATTATTCTGAGTGACTTAAAGAGCCCCAACCAAAGTAAGGAACATCATACAAACTGAGTTTGATACATGTAAAAGTTCAATACACAGTAGAAGCTCTCTTCAGTATAAAACCCATTTGAGCAACAATGGGTTTTATGCATTGTTCTTTTTACTTGCCATGTAAGGTCTTCATGCCAAGTGTTTCCAATGTTACACTCATGAGGCTGAGTAATTTTGAAAGATCAGTTTAAAGAACTGTACCTATTTCTCCCAAACTCCATCTGCTTGCTGTGCATCTTTTAGGTTTGCTCTCTCATTGTGACTATTCCAAGGAGTGTGTGTTTCAGTACTTATCAACTAGGGATATGCGAACGTAGTTTGGACATTCGGGGTTCGGTCCGAACGCAGCCAGTTCAGACGGCCGAACTGAACGCGGGAACCCCCAAACAGTTCGGCCGCATTCGGATGAATTCGGGCAGCATTTGGCTGGGAAAAACCTGGCTGGCAGGCCCAGGGAGGGGTCAACTGAGGAGGGGTGGAGAGGCTTGGACTAGCAGCCAGTCTGCCCAATCACCATCCCTCTTTTCCTCAGACCACTGGCTTGGCAGTCTGCGATTGGCCGCGGGCTAGGCTGCACAGAGCCAATGGGGCTTGTGGTAAGGCGGGTGCAGCAAGTACGAAAGTCATTGCCCTCCCCTCCTTCCATATCATTCTGAGCTAGCCACTGATCCTGTCAGCAGGCGTTTTCAGAAGTCTCCCTCTCACAGCAGTTTGTGTTCCTCCCAATCCAATGCCATCCTCCTCCTATTTCACCCATTTCCACACATTTACCTCTATATTTTCATTTATTTAGATTAGATAGATCGGTGTTATTTTTATTTTTTTACCCCTCCCTGTGTTCTTTCTCCCTACCCTCCATTGAATCCTTCCCTCTTCCCTGTATATATTCCATCCCTGATTCCCTTCCCCTGTTTTTGGATTTATTTAGAGTAGGATTAGATAAATCAATCTAATGCTATTCTAAATAAATCCAAAAACAGGGGAAGGGAATCAGGGATTCGTTTCCATTTTGTACCCCTCCCTGTGTTGTTTGTTGCGAGCTGTCTGTGTTCCCCCCCACCCCCCATCCCTGTGTGTAGATAGATAGATAGATAGATAGATAGTGTGTAGTGATTCAGTTTTAATATTTTATAGTGTGTTTGTAGGACTAGGCCTTTGTAGATATTAGATAATATTCCATTTAGTTCCATAGGTTTTAGAATAGTTAATAGCAGTTAGAGTTAGTGTAGATAATTATATATAATATTAGATTCCAAATTTGAATAAATAAATTTTAAAAATTATAAAATCTTCCTGTGCATTCTTTGGGTGGGAGAAATGGAGAAGGGAAGCAGGAGAGGCCAGTCTGCTGCCCGTAAGGTGGGCAATGGGACACGTGGCAGAGGTGGCAGGGGCCGTGCCAGTGGAGTGGCAGGAGGCATCAGCAGCAGCCCGAGCCCATCACCACGCCCCAAACTGCACAGGCCTGATTTTGGGAGACAGGCTTCAGAGGCTCCCAGCAGTGGCACTAGGGGTGTGGTTTGGCGGTGCCTTCTGCCAGCGTCCTCCACTACCATGCAGGGCACTGGAAGGCCTGAAGTCCAGGAGGCTGCGGCTGTCTCTGCTGCAGCTGCAGGAGCAGGTGCAGGTCTTTCGGGGTCGGCTATTGATCATGGGTCACCATTGTCCCCCATTATTGATGTGATCCCCAGCAGTCCAGGGCTGGTGGATCCCACCCTGGATGCTAGAGGCAGGGCCCGGGCAATGGCAGCAGGGAGAGGAGCAGTAGCAGCAGCAGCTATAGGGAGCACAGGGAGAGTGGCAGCAGCAAGGTGAGCAATAGATCAGCCTCAGGGTCCCAGTACTCCCCTTTGTGGGACATATCTCAGATTGGGGACAGCGAGGCAGACACTAGTCCTAGGGAGGAGATGTCTGGTGCTGAGGCGATGACTGTCCCTTCAAGAGCTGTGTCTCCACCATGTTCTGCCCCTTCCATTAGCGCTGTCAGCGGTGTGTCACCCGGTGCGGGCAAGAAGGCAGGAGGGGGCAAAAAATCCTTCGTATGAGCGCATTATAAGTTGGTGCAGGCGGATGATCCCAGGGAGGTACAGTGCATGGCAAGGCACCTGAAGGGATGCCACAGCGCTGTGCTGCTAAGTGGGCAGGCAGGGGCAGTGGACGCCAGCGGTTTCCTGGCTGCAGCAGCCAGTCGTCCGCCTCCATCAGTGGGCAAGCGTCCTGCTCGAACAGCTGTCTCTAGCAGCAGGAGTGGTATTGCTGCTAGGGGGGAACAGCAGCAGCAGCAGCAGTGCACCATGGAGGAACTGGGTGAGGGTAGCTGCCAAGTCCATCGGCACTCCTTTCTCTGTTTCTTAGACTGTAAGTCCCTGAACGATAGATTATCTTTTCTTTCCTGTATTTAAACATGGTCAGCATTTAAATAATAACTCAGCCTTGCTAAATTCTACTTAACTACAATAAGCACTTTTTAAAAAATGTCAAGTGAAATATCATTAGATTTTTTCATGATTCCCTAGAGCAAAAGGAGGTCTTTGTGCCTGGTCTAGTAAATTTTCATGATAGTTTTGCAACTCTGATAATTCAGTGATATCATACTTTGTCATTTAGGTCACCAATCTCTATTAGGTTTATGATTTCACTACACTGAACTGTAGCATCATGAAATGAAATACAAGAGGGTTATTTTACAAAACAGAGGATTTTTTTTGCTTACCCTCAGGTAATATGATAATCATATTAGTAGTGATTGCAGGGGGAGTAGAGAAAATAATCTGTGTCCTGTAAAAGGTTATTGTAAAATCTGGTTTGGAGTTCAGCATGGCAAGTGCACATTTAAAGGTAGACAACATCCCCATCTTGAAAAAAAAAAAATGTAGACCATATAAGTCAGTACTGTTCAACCACGGAAGTGTCAGAGGACTCCAAATCTGAATTTGCATTTCCCCAGAAAAGGACTCTGGCAGTATTTTGGTCTGATATTTTTCATCATGTCTCTCCCCTGCAGCCATACTCACATATATATGTCAACGAGAATGTAAAGAGAGTAAATTAAGATAATATTATGCCCCGAACTAGCAAAAACTTGGGCTCCTTCCCTCACTTTCTAACTTCCAGAGTGCACAGTGCTTGCTAATCAAGGCGGAGAGGCCCAGTTTCTGCATCTTGGGTCAAATAATACCCTGGCCAATGGCTAAAATAGAATCCTGACGACTAGCATGTGGAAAAATGCCAGTAGGGGGTGCTATACAGCTAAGCCACCCACCTCACTGTGTTTCTCCAAATCTCTGGCTAGGGGTTCCCACTGCTGGCAACCCCCCCCCAAAACCCTTGATATTCCGCTGCCACCACCCGAGTTTTTACCAGTGGGCATTCACACACTCAAGAAATGTGAACCCCCAAAAAGCATAGGCCTTCCAGCTTCCCAAAAGCACTCCCGTTTCCTGGCACTCTGTTCCTGGGATTTCCTCTTCTGCATTGGAGGCAGATCCCCAGAGCTACCCACAGGAGGCTTCCCTTGGTTCCAAAGCTGTTGGCTTCTAGCCAAATAGATAGATTCCCCCCTCTTTAGTAGTTTGGCCTAGGGAGATGTATAATGGCCAATAACGCACACACACACCCAGTAGGGTAAAAAGAAAACAGACTTTACTAGTACATATAAAAAGGAATAAAAGCAAAGTTTACACCGAGAACCAGAGGTGATAATCCTTGAGCAATGAGAGTCAGACCTGTGGACATAGTAGTCCGTTTGGAAAGCGTCTTCCTATAACTGTAGCTGAGATAGCAAGCAAGGTACTCACACTGGTTCTGATCAGGTCTCCATAGGTGATGGTTTTCCTATGGGGTCCAAGTTCTTCTTCTGGCAAAGGCCAGAGTTCAAAGTCACTGCCAAGCCATGAAATCCATGTGTGCCTCCAGGCAGGAGGTCACCAGCCTAGCAGCGTCTGCTAGAGATCTCAGTCAGTGAGTCCCGAGAGAGAGAGAGCAAAATGGAGAGGGTCTGAGGTTTTTAAAGCCCCCCTTCCCTTCCCTGTGATTTGTCCAGGTAAACCATCTGGCCTAGGTGCAAGTTCCAGCTGACCAGGTCACACCAGTCAGAGTCTTGTTTCCTGATGGCTGAAGAAGATCCCAAAGGAATTCCTGGAATGTGGTGTCCTTAACATCCTGGACATGTGCCCCTTTAGAGGCCTAGCAGAGATTACATCCTGCCTCGCAGTTTCAGACAGGTGTCCATGCCAGTGCCTGTGGCATTTTGCCACATAGCATAACTCCTCCTTTTTTGGTCCTGTAGCAATCAGCGATGCACCATGCTGCTACCTCCTGTGTCCACATAGATCCAATTGATCTAATTTAATCCTTCCTTAAAATAATTTATGGGGAAATTAGAGGAGCACAACCTAACTGCACATGGTTGTGCAACTAGATTTTAAAACATTCTAAAACAATTGCAGGTTGGTTGTAAAATCCAAAACAGGATTCTTAAAGTTTGGCCAACCAGCACTGAAGGGCTTACGCCCTGTTAAAGCAACCACACTTTTGTTTAGAGGAGACAAAGACCTCAGCTGATCCAATATCGTTTGGCTCATCCATCCACATTGATCAAATCACTGGGCTGCAGCTAGAGCTAGGAGAATAATTCATTGTTTCTTTAGTGAAGTGTCCATGAGCAGCTTGATTTTCCTCAAATATATGTGTTCAGAATTATTTGCCAAATAGCTCTTGGCCAGTAAATTGTTCTTGAATGAGCTATATCAGTTGATTTGGATTAGACTGATGCAATTAGACTATTGTTCCCAGATTGGATTAGTGTAATGTTTAGAATCAGTGAATACTTTCATTTGTATGAGATCAAAATTTATTTTATGTGATTATTTTTCATATTCAACTAAAATACTAATTCTGTTAATATTACTACCTTATTTGCTAGCATGTTGATGGAAGTGGAACACAAAAAGGATTGCAATTGCTTTCCAAATGACTTGAAATGACCAAAATTTGTAGTCAATTTTCATTTCAATTAAACTAATTTTACAGCCATGATTAACACGTAGATTTTCAAAATAAAAAATTCACACAATATAAAGTGGTCACCATTACTAGTTAGTGCATCATCTTTTGTTATGTCCCTTAATATAAAGATTTAAGAATAACCTGGATTATACCTCTCTGTTTAAATCCTAATTTTCCTTTTTGGTCTGAAACTGAACTACTAAATTTTTTACTAGGTAATAATCTAAACCTACTACTTTTGAAGTGGTAATGTTCACTTTAATTATGAATATTAGGAGGGCAATTTCTTAATTATATGTTGTAACTGGGATATCAAATTTCCTTTCCTCCCCATCCCCCATGAATTGTGACAGTTGCAAAACAATAAATGTTTTGGATTCAATAGTTAATATATTTCATTCTGAAAAATATGCAGCACTGATCAAGAGAGAGAGGCACACCATAGCACCAGTATAATGTGCAGCTGTGGTATCTACAGATTTCCCATGAAGACCAGGTATCAGATTTGCTTCCATTTTTTCTCTCCTAGTGTCTGATTTGTTTGTTTGTTTCTGTTCTCAGTTTCCATGTACGTGTGGAATACCTCATACAAAAACTATGATGTTGGATGGAACATACAGTGAACCTGAAGCTGAAGACAACAGTCTGGCAGGGTACACAAGAAGCCAGATAGTGATTGAGGACGATAAACAGGACAAAATGGTGGTCCATTTGGCCATGAGCAATGAATCTAATTCATCAAGGAAGAAAGGTCTGAAAGGACACATGGGCCTACGCATCATCCAGAACACTCATGGCATTGATAAATACTCAAGAATAATATTCCCAGGCACCTATATATTTTTTAATTTGATATACTGGTCTGTCTTTTGTTAAATATGCAGAAGTAGTGACACTTTCAAGACTCTATATGGCTTTTAAAGACCTGTTTGGAAAGTAAAAAAGCAATCCAATTCTCCCATTGCACCTTGGGAGCATAAAGCACTGTATAGGTCCCCTACTGGGCACCTCCATCCAAAAGCATCCTGGGTGATTTGTTGCGCCAGTTATTCTCTCCTGATGCCTCCATTTCTGCATCAATTTCTGATGAGTCCCATCTCTCATACTTGAAAATATACATCTCTCATTCCACCATCAGTTACTGTATATATATTTGGAAATGGGTGCTGGCGATGGAGCTTGATCTAAACTGAGCAGCAACCACAGAAGAATCACACAGTGCAGCCTGCTGGTTCAAATTATAGCAATGGAGAGCCTGAAAGAAGGTATCTCCTGCCAGGAGACTGCTTAATAGAACTGCTTTTAAAAGATATAAGTCATGACTGGGGAACCACTGCCTTATGGACCAATTCTGGCCCCTGGCTGTTGTTTATTTGGCCCCCTTTCCAGTTTCTGGATGTGGATCCTAGATCCAATCCATACCCTCAAGCACTGGAAGACTGAGCTCAAGGGAAGTGACTGGAGATCTCAAATGAGGGCATTCACTCAAGCAGTAGGGGATGGATCCATGGCATGGATCCTTTATTTGAATCTTCCCCTTCTTCCCCCATCCTGAGCACATCGTAACCAGAAGTTATGAACTTGAGCAAGGAATTATTGGGTGGAATTTGATGGCCTCTGTCATGCAGGAGGTTGGACTAGATGAACATAACCATTAAATTTGTGAAGTCATAAGTAAGGACTCCAAAGCCCAGGGAATTCCAGCCTGAGCCTTTGGTCATTCTTTTTCTGTATTGAATTAAAAATGAAGAGGGATGGTGACCTCAATTTAGGCAGCATGAAGCTTCTCCATGAAAATGTGTAAGTATCAATAAACCTGCTGACTACTCATAGCTGTAGTGTGTGACGCATGGCACTTAGGTGGTTTTACCCAGAGAGATGGGATGCATCCGTTTGAAACTTATGATCAATGTACTGGGAAATCCATATAGAAGCAGCTCCTTCCACTTCCTCTCTTCATAGATTACTGCAGATAGCCCAGCAGAAGGCAGCATTTGTCATTTTCCAAGCGGTCTTCATTTCAAATTAGAAAAGAGCATTCTACAGAGACAAACGTATCATCCCAGAATGCAATGCTTCCTCTCCTAACAAGCAGCTATACTCTTCCACTCTTAAACTGTGAGGTAGGGATGGGCCATGTCATTTGCGGCTAGGGCTGCAATACTGACTTTCATATATTTTTTGTATGTCTTTCAGGGGTGGCTGGAGCCTTGCTTCTCACTGAGCCACCTCCATGTCTCCCTCATCCTCCTCTCCCCAACTCACAACTGTGCTAGCAGTACATGTGCAAAGCCATCTCAACTGTGAGTCAGTGAGGGAAGGGGATGGGCCAATTTTACCTTTACTTTGCAAGTGCTTGGGGTGGCTGACTCGGTTGCCCTGAGGGGATCTGTGCAGTAAAGGCAAGGGGAGGGGCTGGAAGTGAGGGCTCCCTGCAGCTCCCAATGGAGGGAGCCCCCCAATCAGCACTGCCTCTGGGCAGTGATCTAGACTGCCCTGAGGCCAATAGCAGCCCCAGCAGAGAGGGGACAAGGGTGTGGTGTTTTCCTAGCTACGGCTGGGAGGTATGCCTCTGTAGTAACTTAATGCAAGGACCCTCTTACCAAACACGAGGGGAGGCGGAGACAGACCAGGGCAGATCAGGTGACTTTTAAAACAAAATATTGTAATTAACTATAATAACAAGATTGTGCTGATTAACAGCACCACACAAATTAATGTAACTAGCATATTCTCACAACACCAATTCCCTCCTGCCCGCATTTACAACTGAACAGTTACTCACTAACGAATTCTAGGTTAACAGTTAGTCATTAAACATTTTGGTCTCCCAGTCCCTGAAGCACACAAACTTCACAGGTGATACTTTTCTAGGATTCAATTTCTGGCTGTCCTTTGAATACTCTTGATGGTTCTCCATACTTTAATTTTCTCCCCAGCTGTGTAGCTCCCTGCATCTGACAACTTGCTTTCTGACTTCTGGTCTAAGGCCACTTTCACACTTCCCTCCCGCACCTCATGCATATTTTGGCTGTGGGAGGGAACGCACAAACCAGAATATGCACGGGGTGTGGTTGGTCTGAAAGCCCTCCTCGCTCAGCTCTGCCAGCAAACACACGCAGAGATATTGAGCAGGATTTCCTCGGATTGAAATCATCAGGTGTTCACTTGGATTGAAACTTCCTCAAGGAGGGGTGAAACCTCCGTAACCCAGCTGGGTGGAAATAGGCTGCTGTAAAGACTTTGGATTTATCTGCCGGGGAGATTTGAATGTAGCCAGCCATGCCTAGTAAGAAGGACCAGCCATACCTAGTAAGAAGGGCCAGGTATGCGCTTCTCTCACCAGGACTAACACCACTTTCACATCTTCCCTCCTACAGAGATTTCCTGCTCTGCATCTCTGTGTGTATTTTCCGGCAAAGCTGTGCAGAGGGGAAGGTGGGGGCAGCTTTCAGACTGGCCGCACCCTGTACACATTCTGGTTTGCGCATTCCCTCCCACGGCCAAAATATGCACCGGGGGGGGGGGAGGTATGAAAGTGATCTTAGTCCTGGTGAGAGAAGTTCATACCTGGCCCTTCCTACTAGGCCTGGCCGGTTACATTCAAATCTCCCCTGCAGATAAATCCAAAGTCTTTACGTCCGCCTATTTCCACCCAGCTGGGTTAGGGGGGTTTCACCATCAATACCCCTCCTGGAGGAAGTTTAAATCTAAGTCTCTCTTCCTCCAGCTGCCAGGAGCTCAGTCTATTTCCCTTGCCCCCAGCTCTCCTTCCAGCAACTGACAATCTCCAACCGCTTTTTCCTGGCCACATTCCATTAATTCACCCCCACCTCCTTGCTCAGGCTGCGCCAGCCTGAACACTGGTCCAAGTGCTGAGTCCTAGAGTCGCTGCACCAGCTCCCTCCCCAGAGAACCAACATGGCTGCCGAACTCTGCAGCTGTTGAGTAACCCTCTCCTCCTTTCCCTCCCTGCCTGCCTCTCCCCCCACCCTACTACTCCACCCCCTGTCTCTAACCCACCCTTCCTCCCTCCCTTCCCTCCACCATGTTTCCACCCCTCCCTCCATTTCTACTCCTCCCTGCCTCTCCTCCCACCCCATCTCTATTAGCCAGGTAAAACTACAATTTTTACCATGGCCAGGTAAAACTACAATTAAACATTTGTGAACAATTTTACTCCTTCGTGTTGTTGCTGCTGTTACACAAGGGGCTGGGCTGGGTTAAATTTGGTTGCATTCAACTTCATGAGACTGACAAAAGAAGCAGTTGGAAGACTCGTGCACCAACAGGTGAACCAGCGTTCTAGTGAAAGGTGGGGGTGGAAGCAATGTATGGCAGTAGCCGGTCAGGTAGTTGGTCCAACGTGCAGCTCAGAAAACATCTGGATAAGTAGTTATGTGATCATGACAACATCACCAAATTCAACAAGTGATGGTTATGGTTACATCTGGCAGTATCCATCGGGCTCCCTCACATAATCAAATAACATCCTGTTGATCATGTGGCATGAATTACAGAATTTCAGCTTCCATAATTTCAGAAGGAACCACCAAATAATGACCTGCAGGAAAACCAAGATTCATTCACTTCATATACAAGTATCCCAAGGCTTTTGTGTCAGGTTGCCACATCCTGCATCTCTCACTATGCAAAAAGTACACTGAAAATTAGCAGTTTAATTTACAAACTAAATAAAAATTCAACAAGCACCACGGAAACATTTTGTTTTACTAAATTAGTTAGAGAATTAACATTTAAAAATATAATTTAGCCAAACAGAAATCAGTTGAAATTTTAAAAATGAATAAAACCTAGTTTCCTGGATCGACTCTTCATCAGAGCTAAAGGGAGTGAGGAGAATCAGAGGAATAGGAAACAAAAAATCCTGAATTCTATCATAGCTCTGTCACAGAGTTCCTGTGTGACTTTGGGCACAACATTTAACCTCTCTGTGCCTCAGTTTCCCCATTTTTAAAATGGGGGGATAACAGTATGAACCTACCTCACAGAGATGTTGTGAGGATTAATTCATTAATGCTTGTAAAGTGTTTTAAAGCTCTTTGGATGAAAAGCACTGTGTAAAGTGCAGGGTATTATTATTGCTAATACACATTTCAAACCTGTTCTCTAAACCAATCAGATTTTAACTAATCAGTAATGGAGTACTGAGTATTTGATCCAGGAGGCAAAATGATTTCATCTACATCAGTCAATGGTCATTGTTATATTCTGGAAATAACAAACTGCAATTATCCCTGGTGTATCTCCATTGAAATCGGTGGAGTATTGCTAGGGCTAAATGTAGCTGGAGGTCACTGTAGGTGAATGTTATCAGCAGATAATGTCTCCTGCTCTGTAAACAAATATCTTGGCATCAACTTGCCATTTCTGTTTATTAAATGTTTCACATTCACTTCAGAACTAATCTACTGATAAGTAGAACTCTACTGAACTTATCCACTGATATTATCTGTCACTCAGATGAAACTGCTCTGAAGAAACTAACTTTAGCCTACGTAATGTGTAAGTGTACATGTCTGCATATGTATACTATAGGTGCTGCCTGCCAGAAAATGTAAAATACGCACATGCGTTTCTAGCAGATGTAATTATGCAGCCCAGATAATCACTAAGGAGGGACCTTCTCCATTCATGAGAGATGATCTTGAAAGCTGGCATGTTGTTGTTTGAGATTTTTAAATGGACACAAATAAAGCACAAAGCATCAATGATTCACACACATATGTGGTTATTCTGTCATATTCATCAGGCAACCAAGAGGAAATGAGCAGGGTATGGAGCGGAAGCAAATACTAATGAAATGCGTGTGACACAGAACACAACTGTCCATTCATTTCTCATGGGTAATACCAAAAATATAACTATATGATGTTATCTGCAAGAAGCCAAGGCCAAGATGCTCATGTTTCTGGCTATTAAGCAAGCGTTTGGGCCTGAACACGGAATTTATTTAGCACCGAGTCCCCTGTAGCTCATTTTTGTATCATTCCCCCTTTATGCAAGACAATGAAGACAGGCTATAACTATGAGTGTTTTTAGACAAGTGCCTCCCCATCTATTACTCACCATCATGCATGGTGCAGGGCCACCTTGGCACACCATGCAGCCCTGCAACATTCATGATGGTTGGAGGATAGGTGGGGAGGTGCTTGTCTAAAAACACCCGAAGCTTCCTACAGAGTCTCTACCATCATAGGTCATTTTCAGACAGGACGCTCCCACCCAGGTTCATCCAGCCCCCACGGACCTGGATGCTCATCTGAAAGCTGCGTGGGTGGGGGTGCACTCCTGCGACCCATGCACTTGCCCACCCATGCCCCTGTATGGAGCAACCTGAGTTTCCCCCCCTACTGTAACGCAGTCTACATGGGCTACCCATGGTGACAGCTCAGAAATTGCAGCTGGTGCAGAATGCGGCGGCCCATCTCCTAGTGGGACTGGGCCGCTGGGAGCATATTACACCAGTGCTCCACTCTCTGCACTGGCTGCTGCTGGTTTTCCAGGCCCGATTCAAGGTGTTGGTTTTAACCTATAAAGCCCTAAACGGTCTGGGTCCTGCCTATCTGCGAGACCTCCTCACTCCCCGTGTCCTGGATCGGCCCCTGCAGTCGTCCGGGGATGCCCTGCTCGAGGTCCCCCAAGTTTCTCGTGTGGCCACACAGGAGAGGGCGTTCTCGGTGGTTGCGCCACGCCTATGGACCTCCCTTCTGGTGGGGGCCTGGCTGGCCCCGGACCTCCCCTCTTTTGGGAAAAATTGCAAGACCTGGCTATTCCGCCAGATGTTTGCCGGGGGGAGGGGTGATGGGTGGGGGTTAGGGGGTGGAGAGAGGGTTGTTTTCTCTGTTTCCTCCTTTTATGATGTGTTTTAATTGTTTTTTTATTGCTGTAACCTGCCCCGAGCTGCCTGTGGCAGGAGGGGCGGGGTAATAAGTTTTTAAAATAAATAAATAAATAAATTGCTCCATGCGGGGACATGTATGGGCGATGTGTAGGTGTGGACGCACACCCATCCCCCAGCTTCTGAAGCCCCCCACTCAATGGAAGTGCACAGTGGCTCAAACGGACCCGCCCACCCAAGTCGGTCCATCTAAAATGGCCGTCGCTCCTTGCCTTCTCTCTCCATGTCCTCCTGCTGGTCTCCCTTTGGCCCTGTAGCAAATACAAAGAAGCCTCAAGAGGACAAACGTATAGATTGATGACTATGGCCCTTTTTTCACACGTGCACTCCAACACTGATAAAATGGGTGTTACATTTTATTATACATTTTGCAGGGCTGCAGGTATAATGTAACCCCCATTAATATAATGTAACCCCCATTTTATCAGTGTTGGAGTGTGCGTGTGAAAAGGGCCTATCAATTAGCTGAATACAACACTCATTGATGACAAGAGGAGCTTTAAGGTGCTGAATACATTTGATAATCTGGCCCTTTCTTTAGATGCCTAAATAAAGATTTACTAGCCTAATGTTAGGTGGCATTTTAAAAAAATATGACCCAAACGTAGAAGAAAGAAGAAGAAAAAAATAAAATAATAATCACATCCCCTAACTCATTCCATGCCTTGCAGGATCAAATGTTTAATTATTTCAGTTTTAACAGCTACAGTGACTCTTTTAAGCAAAGAGATAATTGTATACATCCAGGTGTGATATTTTATAATTAAGTGAGAGAACAATATATGGGACAGGTCCATAAAGTATACATATCTGAAGTTGTTACTGCATATGAAAGACAAAACAGGACTCTAATATACAACTGCTGGATCGATGTAAAGCTTTTAATTGTATTACCTAAAGTTTAAGACATTTTTGGATAGATTATTTCAGAACATCCCGTTATGGAATGCACTTTTCACCACTTTCAAACACAGGTTCTAGTTTTGATGATAAAAATGCTATGCCATAATATGGTAATGTCAATACACAGCAAGAAAATAAGTAGGAAGATGTGAATTAAGAATCTATTTAGTTTTGTGGGTTATTTTTTTAGTTTGTTCTTTGAACTATTATTCTGCCTTAAGCTCCCTGAAATAAGACTTCATGCCCATCAGCTGATACTGCAAAATATAAACAATCTTTACCTATCCAAAAAGTTCAACTAAAAGAGCATTATTAAAGAGCGTTCAGGGATCCTGTTAATATTTACCCTGAAGGCATTTGTCATAATGTGATAGCATTAAAGCTACACAGACATTTTGGAGAAACTGCAATCCACAGCAGAAAATAAAAATCTAACTGCTAATATGTACTTTATGGCAGATCTTTTCAAAGGCACACATGCCTTAAGCATCTAATGGCCATCTGATTAGCTCCCCTTTGCATCTTTCTCTCCCTTAATAACTAATGGAAAGATAATAGTATCCTAGGATCAAAAACCCTTCAGTTTAAGAGAGGAGTTAAGACTCTTACAAATTCACTTGTGCTTCAAAAAGCATGGAAATTGTAAGTTAAGGCTCCCACCTTAACTTCTGTGCCATGTAAGCAGTAAAGACATTGGACTTTGTAAGACATTGGACACAGTAAAGACATTCTACTAATTGTAAAGACGTTAGTAGAACTTGCAAAGGTGCAGAGAAGGGCAAACAAAAATGATCAAGGGTTTGGAATGGCTTCTGTACAAAGAGAGGCTTGATAGGTTAGGGCTCTTCAGCTTGAAGAAGACTGAGAGGGGATGTGATAGAGGTTTATAAAATCGTGAGTGGAGTGGAACAAGTAGATAGGGAACATTTATTTACCCTCTCAAGCAGCACTAGAACCAGGGGACACACCATGAAACTAACTGGTGGCAGATTTAAAACAAACAAAATAAAATATTTTTTCACTCAACGCTACAGTTAAATTATGGATTTGTTGCCAGAAGAGGTAGTCGTGGTCAGTAGTATGCTGGGTTTAAAAAAGGACTGGATATGTTATTGGAGAATAAATCCATTAACGGCTATTAACCAAGTAGATTACGAGATGGGAAACTTCTTATTGTTGGGAGCAGGGAGTGATTAGCAGGGAATGGACTGCCCATTTGACTGCTGGTACTTCTCCCATGTGACCAGGATTGGCTGCTCTTGGAGACAGGATACTGGGCTTGATGAACCATTAGTCTGACTCAGTATGGCATTTCTTATGTTCTTATGACAGTCACACATACTGTGCTCGCTTACAGTGTAGGCTTCATATACCCACACTTTGCCTTGATCTTTCAGCCCCAATCCTCTTCCTCTGCAAGTTATGGGCAACACTGAAGCTGGGGACAGCAGGGCGTTCCCTTCATGTGCCTGCAACATCTTTAAATACTAAAGGCAGACTTATGGGGGAACTAGCGTGCTTTGTTTCCAACTCTTTGGATTTTGAAATTACCACCTTGCAAGGTTGTTTACCAATTGCTTTAGGTCTCTTATTGTCCCAACGTTATATCAGGTATATACTAATTACGGTTTATCTCCCGCCTACTTCCTCAAGTGGTTATAGTGCTGATTTTTGGCAGCAGTTGGAGGACTACATTGCTGGCTTCTTGCTACAATTTCCTGAGGCTCATCTGATTTTGACTGGAGATTTTAATACCAGAATTGGCAATGATACTGAGGTTTTGTATAAATATTGCAAATGTAGGATGGAGCAGGAGATTAATTGGCTGGCTGGCTGCTCCAAAGATGTAGGTATAAATGCAGTTGGTATGATTTTTTAAAAAGATGCTCAATCGTTTAAATCTTCAAATTCTAAATGGGACCACCAAGGGAGATACATATGGGGAATCGACATACTTATCAGATAAAGGGGGGAGTGTAATTGACTATTTCATTCTTTCCCCGGGTCTGATTCCTCAAGTGGTGGATTTTGCTGTGGGTCTGCTCCAACTGAGTGACCACCAACCTTTGCAAGTGGGCTCAGTGGTTAGAACTACTGTTAGATATACCCCACTTGTTGACCAGGGTATGATAGTGGATAAATATACCGGTCCAAAATGGAGTATGGCCATGAATATACAAGTTGCAGATTTCTTTGCACTCCCTGATATTTCTTCCCTATGGGAATCATGTATTGCTGGAATCAATGATGAAGATCTAATTATGGTTTTTGAGTTTATATTGTTTAGACTTAAACAGATCCTGTAGGTTAATAAGATCCGCACTTATAGGTATAATCCTGGCTGGTTTGACAGAGAGTGCACTTGTTTGAAAACAGAAATAACCAGAACTTACTTAGCTTACAGGCACTCTAATCTCATGAAGGTCCCAAAGGAATTCTATCAGTTAAAAAGAGTTTATAAGAAACTTATCCGTAATAAAAAGGTTTCTTATGCTAAAGCCTTCTGGAGGGAACTCGCTGTTAAAGCAGAGGGAAAAGATAGCACCAGTTTCTGGTGAATGGTGTAATAGGAAGGTGTAAGAAGCTGGCACACTATAACATTCCCAAAACTTAATTGGAATTGTACTTTGACCTTATTTTTAATCAGGTGATAACAGACCCTGAGGATTCTGCTCCCCTGGCAGAATTGCCAGTATGGCCCAAAACTACATATGATGAAATAAGGGATCTTATAGAGCATCTTAAACCAGGCAAAGCAGCTGGAGAAGACTTGATCCCCCCCAGAACTTTTGAGGGAGCATATATTGTTGTGGGTTCCACTTTTGGCTTCCCTGTTTTCTTATATTGATATGACAGAGGAAATGCGACAAGGCTGGAAAGTAGCCACAGTGGTACCCATCTATTAAAAAAGGGATAGGGCACAACCAAGTAACTACAGACCTATTCGTTTGCTGAACATCATTAGGAAACTATATGCTAAGCACCTTCTGAGTAAATTAGAAAAATGGATGATTGAGGAGAATATACTTTCTGATGAACAACCAGGGTTCAGGAAGTGTCGCTCTACCCTGGACCCTGCTTCATTATCTCACATCTAATAAATAAGTATACTCAATCAAATAATAAATTTTATGTTCTATTTTAGACTTAAAATCTGCATTTGGTTTGATACCTAGGTCAAAGCTATGGGTCAAGCTGGGAGAAACTAATATTGATAGCTGTCTCTTGTTTCTCATGAGAGCACTCTAGTGACACAACTCTCTGAGTTTAGTTAGATCAGCAGAGTCACCTGACAGACCCTATTATTTATTTATATTTATTATTTATTTATTTATTTTATTTTCTAGATTTCTACCCCACCCCTCCTGAAAACAGCTCGGGGCGGCTTCCAAGAATAAAAAAATATATAAAATACATATAAAACAATTTAAAACATTAAAACAGGGCCTGGCAAAACATTAAAACAATAAATAGGGTAGGGGAGATAAAAACCCACTAACCCCCCTCCCCCCCATGGTGAACAGCCAGGTTTTACAACTTCGCCAGAATGTCAACAGGCTTGGGGCCAGGCGAGTTTCCTCCGGAAGGGAGTTCCAAATGCGCGGCCTGAACACCAAGAATGCCCTCTCCATTCTGGCCCCCCGCTTAACGTGGGGGACCTCCAGGAAGGCACCCCCAACAGACCGAAGGAGCCACTCTGGGGTGCGGAAGGCGAGGTGGTCCCTGAGGTATGAGGGGCCGAGACTGTGAAGGGCCTTGTAGATCAACACCAAAACCTTGAACCTAGCTCAGCACACTATTGGTAACCAGTGCAGAGTCCGGAGCACAGGTGTAATGTGCTCCCGACAACCCGTCCCCAAAAGGAGACGGGCCACCGCATTCTGCACTAGCTGCAGCCTCCGAACCAGGAACAAGGGAAGCCCCACGTAGAGCGCATTGCAGTAGTCCAGCCTTGAGGTGATGAAGGCATGGATGAGGGAGGCCAGGTCCGGGCCGGAGATGAACGGACGCAGCAGATGCAACTGGCGGAAAGCAGCCTTTGCGACTGCCTCCACCTGCCGCTCCAGGCGGAGATCCATGTCCAATATCAGCCCCAGACTTCGGACCTGCTGAGCTACAGGAGGGCGAACCCCTCCAATCAGGAGGGCCACTACCTCCCTTGCTCTCCCCACCAACATCACCTCCGTATTTTTGGGGTTGAGCTTCAGTCTGCTCTGCCACATCCATTCCGCCACGGCCTCCAAACACTGGGATAGCAACGAGACAGCAGGGTCTGGGTCAGTTGAAAAAGAGAGGTACAGCTGAGTATCATCAGTATATTGGTGACATCGCACCCCGAACCCTCTCACGACCTCCCCCAAGATCTTGTTCCGGAGTCAGACAGGACTGTATTCTGGCCCCGGCATTATTTAATTTGTATATAAATGATATGATTACTGCTGTATCACAGATAGAAAATCATCCTCCCAAGCTGGGTTACAGACATTTATCATGTCTATTATATGCAGATGATGCTGTACTAATGTCAAGGTCTTTGGCTGGAATGAGATGCACTACAGAACGGAGAGCTGCCCACTGCCAGGCTGAGGGGCTAGTCATTAATTATGACAAAACTAAAATGATAATTTTCTCCAAACAGCGGAATAATCATACCTCGGTTATTGATGGGGAAAAGATAGAACAGGTTTCTTCTTTCCGCTATTTGGGAATGGTTTTTCAGTCAAAAGGATCATGGACAATGCAAGCTAATTCAGCAATTGAACAAGCCAGCAAGGGAGCCTTTGCAATGAATCGTGCTTCTATGCACAAAATGCTCAACTGGTCATCCCAGCAATTACAGTTTTTACTGCCAAAATAGGGGGTCTATTGCTCTATGGAGTGCATCTTTGGGGCTTAGATAAAACCTTGGAAATTGAAAAGGTTCAATCTAAGTTTTTGAGAAGATTGTTGAGGCTACCACCAGGTATTTCAAATGCGACTTTAAGAAGGGAGACAGGTAGACTCTCATTGACACATTCGGTATAGCGTGCAGCTCTGAATTATTGGCTCAGACTATCCTTTTTAAATCCGGAAGGCCTTTTGTCCCTGATCCTTTCTGGCAGCTTTCCCAGTGGCTGGATAAATAAAATCCAGAATTAGATTCAACAAATGGGGTTTTCTATCCCCTATTTGGCAATGCAGGGATATGCAAAGGCCAGAGTGGAGCTCTTCCAATGTCTTGCCGATACTGAACAACAGGATGACATGTCCAGGATATGGGAGGCAAAATCCCTTATTGGTTATTTTCCTATAGTGCAAGGTCTAGTGCAAAGTATCTGGTCAGTCGCCTTTCTCCTATACAAAGAGCTATGTTCCTTAGGGCAAGGCTAAATGTACTTCCCTCAGCCCTCGTGGAAGACTGATATAAGGGTGTTCCATTCCACTTAAGAGTCTGCCCCTGTGGTGTAGGCGAGGTTGAGACAGTTGCTCATGTCTTACTGTTCTGTGGACTATATGTTGTTATTAGAGAACAATTAATCTGTCCTCTTTTAAGATGCCTACCAGGTAGATCACAAGAGGTTTATGTATCCTTTTTATTGGCTGAGAGTACTCCTAATATAACATCCTCTGTTGCCAAAGTTTTGGCAAATGCTCACAATATTAGAGCCAAATATCTTAAGGAGTGGGGCTCGGAATAGGCTGATGTATATTCTGGCTCCTTTCAGCTATATGAGTCTAACTTTTCCTTATTTATGTATTGCTTTATATCTTTAATTTTATTGATTAGTTATTATTTTATTATTTATTTATTTATTTATTTATTACATTTTTACCCCGCCCCTCCTGAACACAGCATATGTGTATATGCTAAGACCTATGGTCACGCATTTGGAATAAAAATTGAAAATTTGACAACAGGGGATTAAGGCCATCTTGCAGCCTTCTGCTCCCCTGCTTTTTCTATATGCTTTCATTTGGGTTGGGGAAAACGGGGCAGCTGAGTACTGGGGGGCTGTATATGAGAGGAAGAAGGCTGATGGATGCAGGATGTATACAGGGTGACAAGATTGAGAGCAGCCAGGCAGTGGGAAAAGTGTCTGTATCATGAGGAGGAAGCCAGGTGCTGGGGGAGCATTTGAGGGACAAGACTGAGAAATGGGTGATGTGTATGCATGGATGAGGCTGGGGGGAAGTGTATGTATCAGCAATGAGCAGACAGGGGCTGGGAGGGGTGTATATTGGAGGACAAGTCGGATAGATGGGTGATGTATATCATGGACAAGGCTGGGGGATAGCCAGGGGTGGGAAGCAGGTTTTGTATGGTGAGGGGGCAGCCAGGTGCTGGGGGGAGAAGGCCGGGGGGTATATATGGGAGAGAGAAGGCTGAGAGATGGGTGATGTGTATTAACGGACACGGTTTGGGGGACAGCTGCCACATGAGAGGAGAGCTTTAAATGAAGGAAAAATTGTAGCTACAGTGGAGGCAGGGCTCAAGTACATAATACTGGGGTGAGGAGGAGCTTGCTGTCCCCACTTTCAGTGTTACCTTCAATCTGCAGAGGAAGATTACAGCTGCAAGACCAAGGCAAAGTGTGGGTGCATGGAGCCCAAGCTGTACGTGAGCACAATATGCGAGACTGTACAACATCTTTACTGCTTACTGGTGCACAAGTTAGGCTGGAGCCTTAACTTATACTTTCCATGCTTTTTGGAGCATGATTGAATTTGTAAAAACCTTAACTCCTCTCTTATAACAAACAAT
Source organism: Sphenodon punctatus (assembly GCA_003113815.1). NCBI lineage: Eukaryota > Metazoa > Chordata > Lepidosauria > Sphenodontia > Sphenodontidae > Sphenodon > Sphenodon punctatus. Next base: position 2,714,359 of record QEPC01000055.1, on the reverse strand, counting down.
TTTTCAGTCCTAGAATGTCTGTTTTTGAAAGGGGAAAACACTCCTACAACTCAGGAGTCCTGGCTCCCTGTCCCCTGCTCTAACCCACTAGTCCCTACTACCTTCCCACTGAGCCCAAGAGTCGAAGCTCCCAGTCCCCTCCTGTAGACCACTACCCACCCCCTACAGAACCCAGGAGTCTAGCCCACTTGCCCCCATACTCTAACCCACAAGCCCCTACTTCCTTCCCTGTCAGGACTTAGCTTTAAACCCTTGGTCTCTGGGCTGGGTGGCAGAGTTTTCTTCCTTACACCACCACTTGGCCTAATTGGCCGTGGAAGTTTCCCCTGTGTTCTCTCTGGTCCCCACCCCCTTCTATTTTACTTGTTATAGCCATGCCTACCTAGTTTCCTGATTGGCCCCAGTCTTAAGATGGGCTGGGAGCCACAGGAAGTTGGTAGAGCATCTGTTGTTGCTGATTCTGTTGCTGCTGACTCATTGGTGTTGTCCGACACCCTTGGATTCTTCTCTGTTCACCACTCAGGTTGTCTCTCTCCTTGTTATCACTGTTAATTGTGTTCCTTTTCTCTTGTCTAGTGTGCCCTTCTCCCCGCCGCCCCCTCCCTGCAGAGTGCATTTTCCTCTCTCATTGTTTCCCTATCTCCCTTTGTATACGACTTTGTATGTTTTGTCTCGCTTATAGTTTGCTACAGCCCCTGCTTCCCTTGTAGTTGTTACCTGGCGGTGTAACGCTGCCTCACCATGCTAGCATGCTAGTTTTCCCCTTAGACACTGGCCCCTTTTTACATGGGCTGCAGCGCTGGGGGGTCGGTGTGCACCGCAGTCCGTGTGTGGTGGGTGGGTGGAGGGTGTAGACGGGCGCACACCCATCTACACCCACCTCCACCCATCAACACGCATGGAGCAACCACCGTTTTTGCCAGTTGCTCCATGCGTGGGAAATGGGTGGAGGTGGGTGTGCATGCATGTGCGCAGCAGCACGCATGCACACACACCCTCACCGCGGAGTTTACACAAGCGGCACTCACGCGTGAACACTGAGATTTCTGGATGTTCATGGGTGAGTGCCACCTGTGTAAAAACAAAAGGGCCTTAGTCCTTTTCTAGTAGCTCCTTGTTGTGTACCATGTTTTCCCTCCTCTGCTTCCGTGTGTGTTCTTCCTTCCTTGTTCAGCATCTTATTATCCTTTGTGGATCCCTAGCCTTCTCTTAGGCCACTTTCAGACCTTGCATCCCCACCCCCACGCAGGATTTACTGCTCTGTATCTCTGTGGGTGTTTGCCGGCAAAGCCACATGGGGGGAGGTGGCGCTTTCAGACCGGCCAGATCCTGCGCATATCCTGTCTTGCTCATACCCTCCCGCAGCCAGGATATAGGGAGGGGGGGCGGGGGGGAGGTCTGAAAGCGACCTTAGTCCCCTGCTTGATGCCTGGTTCCCCCTCATAGATACCCAGTATCCTGTGAGTCACTGCTTGATGTCTTGTTCCCCTTTGCAGTTCCCTGACCTCCTCTTAGCGTCTATTTATTTATTTATTTATTTATTTATTTAAAATGTATATCCTACCCCTCCTGCCCACAGGGCAGCCCGGGGCGGTGAACAGCACTCAATAAAACAATATAAACATTTTAAAACAATTTAAAAATACAATATGTGGGGAAAAACCCCACCCCTGCCCCTCCCCTCCCCCTCACCAAAAGCCTGACGGAACAGCCAGGTCTTACATACACGCCGAAACAGCAGGAGAGTGGGAGCCAGCTGAGCCTCCTCCGGGAACGAATTAAGACTGAATTAAGACTGCTAAAATTAAGACTGAAAACTGAATGTTAAAAAAAATATAAGACTTTAGCACTATTAAAATTAAAATGTAATCCACTCTCACTCAAAGCTGATTAATTCCTTAGAGGACAAAACATTTAAAATAATGTATCAGGGTCAGTACTTCATTGGTAAGGGAATTAAAGTTTTGGAGAGAGCAAGAACAGCAAAGAAGGGAAAATAGAAAAGCACAGAAGAAAACAGCATATCTGTGTAATAATCATCACCTCAGCCAGGTCACTTTCTTCAGGAGATATAAACAGAAGCAGTGCAAAACAGAATAGTCACCCTATAACCAGTGTTTGCAGTCTCTGAAAGCCTACCATTGTGGGTTTCCCTATTGTGGAAGCCCCTGCCACAGTCTGTGGCATGAACGACCAAAACTGCCATTCAGAGCCAGAAACAGAGCAGGTTCAGAGACAGCAGCAGAGGTAAGCATGCACAGGTGGAGTAATTTACAGAGAGCTGTTATTCCCACTCCAAAGCAAGAGGATAAACTGGGTTTCCTTGCTGCTCATGAGAGTCTGTAACTATGCACTATCCCAGGGGCAGCTGGTGGATTTGGAGCCTCGTGGGGCAGTGGGTGGGGCACTAGGCCTAGGGGCAGAGTCTGGCCTAGGGACGGAGCCAGGGCAATGGTAGGCAGAGTCAGGGCAGCGGTAGGCCAGTGGCATGGCATACCCCAACAGCAAGGAGTTCCCAGGGTTAACATTGGATGAACATTACATTAGTTAACCCTGGGAACGCTGCTGCGTGAAGCACTGCCACCGGGGGATAGAGAACCCTCCTACTGGGGTCCTGTACGCTCTCTCTTTCCCACTGGGTCCAAATTAACCATAGTAGGTTAAAAAAAATAGATCACATTGCCATTGCCTACCTTTATCCAGAACCCTCAAATCCTCGATTTTCATGGCATGTTTGGCCACCCACCCATCCTTGGTCTTCTGAAGGTGTAGGCTTTGGGACAAGCTTTCCTTCTGGTTTGGAGAACTGGGAGGACTAAGTTAGCTCCCTGTCCTGTGACAAGCCGAATCAGAAGAGAATGAAAGGGAAGAGAAGGACAGGACAGAGGAGAACTAAGAGGAAAGGGGTTTGGGTTTGGTGCATGAGAAGAGGAAGGGAAAGAGATGGGTTCAGTGGGGGACAGGGGAAAGGGGTCTCCTTGTTGTCTACAGCCTTCTCTTCTGCCATGCTCCTACCTACTTTCTCCTCTGTTCACAAGGAGAACAGTTGCACACCTGTATTGCAAGCAAACCAGGCCCATCCAGACCAGCATTCCTAGTAGCTACACCCTATCCCCAACAGCCAAACGCCTGTAGAAGCAAACAGGCCTTTTAAAAACTGTTTGCCTTGTTGCAGGCTGGCACTGCAAGCAAAACAGGCCCTTCAAGACCAGCATCCCTAGTAGCTACATCCTAGCCCCAACAGCCAAATGCCTGTCCAAGAAAACAACAGGCCTTTTAAAAAAAGTTTGCCCTGTTGCATGATGGCACTGCAAGCAAAACAGGCCTTTCGAGACCAGCATCCCTAGTAGGTACACCCTATCCCCAACAGCCAAACGCCTGTCCAAGCAAACAACATGCCTTTTAAAAACAGTCTGCCTTGCTGCAGGCTGGCACTGCAAGCAAAACAGGCACTTTGAGACCAGCATCGCTAGTAGCTACATCCTATCCCCAACAGCCAAATGCCTGTCCAAACAAACAGGTCTTTTAAAAAAGGTTTGCCCTATTGCAGGCCTGCATTGCCACCAAACTACTTTCCAGCAGCAGGAAGCAGCTATAAAACAGCAATGGGAGGGTTAGGGCCATTTTATAAACGAGTAGTCACGACCAGTAGACACACAAATTCACAAAATTGCCTCTCTACTAGATAGGCGGAGGCCATTTTGTCTCTACTCACAACATCCCACCAAACTGCAAAGGGGGAGGTCATTTTAAAATGCAAGGAACATTCCAGCAAAGATTGGATTTTTTAGAAACCCTTCCTCGAAGCCCCTAGGTCCCCCACCCAGAAAATAGAAAGCAGTCAATTTACATGTAAAACAGGAAAGGGACCAATTTTAACCCAGAGCCTACTCTGGGTTACTAGCCAATGGCCAGTGGGCCCCCAGAAAATGGCCACGGCCTTTGCACATGCCTGGGGGAGGAGGGGGGAAACCAGCAGTACACCGGCAAACACACAACAAGCAAAAGCAAACCACCTCTGAAACCATATCTTAAGCCAAACATATTATCCTCAACACACCACAAAAGCAGCAGAGAGGAGTTCTACTTGTCCCACAAGACATGGTTCACTTCACATCTGTTGCACCCCCTCCCCCATGTGTCTCCCAGTCCACCCACCCCATCCATGTCTCCCAGTTCACCCCCTCCCCCAGTCCCATTGCCCAGCCAGACTCCCCGAGTCCCCCCATATCTCCTAGTGCAGCCTCCTCCCCAACCCCATTCCCCAGTCAGACTTCATGAGTCCCCCCACCCCTCATCTCCCAGTGCACCCCCTCCCCAGTCCCAGTCCCAAGCCAGACTCCCCAAGTCCCCCAACCCCTCCCCCATCATCTCCCTGTGCACCCCCACCTCCCCATTCCCGTGTCTCCAAGTCCCAGTCCACCCCTGCTCCACTCCACCCCAGCCCCATTCCCCAGTCAGACCCCCCTTCCCCAACCCCATTCAGCCTCTGTGCCCTCACTTTCCCCCATCCCAGCCCCATTCTGGGCCCAGTGGCTGTTTCCCAAGAGGGCCAGGCTGGGGGTGGGGTGGGGGAGGTAGACTGGAACTACCTCCCCCCTCCACCCAGTCTGGCCCCCTTTTCCTCCAGTGTCTCACATTCCACCCTCCCGCAATTTAATACTCAGTCCACTTCTCCCCTTGAACCACACCAGGCCCAGGACACTCCACAAAATGATGCTGATGCTGATGCATGCAGCTCAGCAGAGCAGAACAGCCCTGCCCTCACTGAGCATGCATGATCTTAAAAAAACCAGTGCTGCCTGCCTGCCCCAATTAAATTATCTGGGAGGTGGCACAAATGCACAATCGCCTGGGTGCTTGCAATCAGCATCCAGGTGCTGTTTAAAAATTTAGCCCATAGGGCTCAATGACAGCCTGCCCCCTGGTGGTTGTAATGGGAAACTGCAGTTTCCCATTACACGTGCTTGGACAGCTCCCCCAGGCGCCCAAGCACATTCCTGTTATGTTTGTCCCTTATGGGACTCCATGCAATGTCCAGTCCCTCCCTCCTCCAGGCTGAGGGGAGGGCTGGCTCGGAGAGAGTGAGTGAGCAGAACCAGTCAGCTCAGCTCACTGCAAGCCAGTCAGCTCACAACTGAGAGCTGACAAAAACAAAAAAAACTGCTGGCGGCTCAGTTTCCTGACGTGGGGCTCCCTCCTTCATGAAAATGAGCAGTGGCAGCTGTTGGAGGCCTCAACAGGAGTTGTTGACTTGCAGGTAAGAGACTGAGCCTGAGGCTGTGTGTGCAGGGGGACAGGGGACACAGTAACATGGCAGAGGGCAAAAGAAGGGCATCAGAGGGCACAGGAGCATCAGAGGGCACAGGAGGGGCATTGCCCCTGGCACCCTTGGCTGCGCACCATGCCTGCACTATCCTTTACTTAAGGAAAGATGTGTAAAGTCTTTTATTCTCTTGTCCAAAGACCCAATTTTTACAATTTTGCAATTTTGTGAAAACATTCAGTTGTCTTGGCCAATTTTGCAAACCCACTTGAACTGCAACTCTTCAAGTGATGATATGTGCACTTGAAACCAAAAAAACTAACCCTCCCCCAAAGTGCCTTAGGAACTTGGTTTATGAAAAATGCATATAAATGATCAGATAAAGATTTTGCTGCTCTACTTGTCACACAGATTTATAGAAGCAAATTGCGTGTTTAGCTCAGAGGGTCTTCTCAGAGGGGGGAAAAAGAAAGGGGAAGTTAATTGCAATCACAGTCCAGAATTATTTTAACAAATACATTTTGGGAAATGGAACACACGCAAAGCTGCAAAACATTCCCACCCTCTGGCTCTTTCCATTTTATCTCAGACTGTTAGAAAGGCCTGAATTAATTTCAGCTATGGAATATCAAACCTCCCGTTAAGCTGCATGTTTACATATTTATAGGGGACCCTAAAACAGTTTGCAGATTGTTACTACAAAGCCCTCCGAGATACTGTTAGATGGGGGGGGAAGGGGCACTGGCTGACGGCCGTGCTACGTGCTACTCTGATATTCCTGCTATTCCCCTTCATGCCACCACGGGGTGCCCCCTGGGACTAAGGACCCTCAGGATCATGTTTGGGATTGCTCCGCTGTATGAGGAGCAACCCGGATCATCATAGGGTAACAGGGTCCGTTCTGAGGCAGGGGAAGGGGAACAGGGGGAAATCCCTAGAACCCTAAACTTGCACACCCCACTTGTCCAACCCAGGACCGCCAGAACACCCAGTGGGGGGGAAACACAGGACCGGTCCGGGGGATGTGGACCCCCCTGCAAGGGGGAAAAGGGGAAGGAGGGGGGTCTCACACTCTCCCTCACGTACAGGGGTGCAGGAATGTGAGGGGGGAACTTCCACACACTGGCAACCACACGGACACCTCCTTACTCTCACACTAGCACCTACCTCACACACAGACCTTCCAACCTCTCACACAGACCTTCCACGCGCACGCTCTCTCTGTCACTCTCACAAAACCTGTTAGCCTTCCTTCCAGAACTGTATCCAAGGGCCAGCCTCTCGCAACGATTACCAGCGGGGAGGGAAGCCCCCGCCGGCTGTTATATCCTATTTCCCAGTGCCCGCTGTAGGTGCTGCAGAACCTGATGTCCCTGGCCCTGCCCCTGCTACAGCGGGGCAGCTCCCCAGCCCCACGAGGCCAGTAGCTGCAACCAAACGCTGCACCGCGGCGCTGTTTGGGATTGCCTAACAACCTGTGTGCTCAGCGGGGAGGGGGGCACGGCCCTCTGGCAGCCATGCGCCACCAAGCTGCTCTCTCCGGACCCTCCTTGGCAGCTGTGCCGCCCGCCCCATTGCCGAGTGACCCGGTGACTCCCCACCGCCGCCCCAGATCCCTAACAGATGCACGTCTGATTTGGGCTGCTTCGTTCAGTTCAGATATATTCAGTTACTGCTTTTGCAGGATAGGAGAGTCATCAGTATCAAGCCACTAAACAAAATCTCTAATCTCTTTTCAAAGAAGTTGCAGGCTTAAGACACAAAACTGATACAGTTTACAAGGAAAAAACCCCATAAAGACTGGAACTCATTCAAAGTCCTTTCAAAAGTCCTTGTTTTGCAAAACCATTAGCCAAGGGCAGATAGATTAGAATGGTCCCCCTCATCCTGCCACTAGCCTCACATGAGAGAGACATGCATTCCACATGTACTATGAGCCCCCCCTCCCCCCGGCTTGTGGGACTAGGTGCATCTGCACCTACTGCACTTATTATAGTTACAGCCTGGCCATTAACTCTTGCTTGCTCTTCTGAGTGTTCTTGGCTCTATTATTTTTATTTTTCATAGTTTCTGTGCTTCCGTTCCATAAACCACAAAGAGCGGGCCTGTGCATTATGACACAGCAGTACAAGATAGGGAGGGATTTCTTTCCTGTCCCTTCAAATTTATCAGTGTGTGACATAAGCTAACAACATCTGTGACAGATGACTGAACTGTGTGCTGTTGCATGCCACATCAGAAATAACAAGTCACAATGATTTTTAAACATGAAACTTACTTGTAAGGATGTTTTATCTGTGTGACACAGAACAGTTAACTGAGTGAGGGGGCGAGTGACTGGTTAAGAACATAAGAACTGCCATACTGGGTTAAGAGGGATACCCCGTGCGTGCCTCACTACTACCTTGATTTGAATAAATATGTATAAATTAACATTAATTAACAGAAATTATCTATTCACATAGGGCCACCACCCAGTCTTCCCTTGCCCCTTTCAACCTGACACACAGCCCCTTTCCCACACATAGGACTTATACACACACTAGTGCTTGTTGCTCACACACACACTAGTGCTCACTCACTCTCTCACACACACACTATGCTCTCTCTCTCTCACACACACACGCTTGCATGCACACTAGTGCTATGGCGTAGGCTATTTCATGCTTTATCCACTCAGAGCATGGAAACAAAAGGTGATCCTCAACAGAGGATTGTGGGATAGCTGGAGGAGAGTTAATGGGTGGACTTTTTTCCACGTGGTGGTCAGTCACTCTCCATACTACTTCATGGCATAGTGATGGGGAAGCTATTATGAAGTGCTATCCATCACATCATGTTTTAAAGATCCAGTGCTACAGCAACAGTACAGCACATCTGAACAAGCCTATTTTCTGTGTGGGCACAAGCATCAATACAGATCTGCCACTGGACCAGTGCCAACAATGTAGAGTCACCCAGAGAACAAGCAGTCCAAGAAGTGATTCCTGCCTGAACACCCTCCCCTAATGTCAGGTGCCAAGAGTGGGTTCTTCACAGCTGGTGACACGCTGGTGTCTTGGAGCAGGGGTGGGGAACCACAGGCCCATGGGTCAAATGTGGCCCCCAGCAAGTTTTTATATGCCCCCTTTCCAGTTTCTGAATTCAGCCCCAGGTTCCAGTTCCTACACTGAAAAACTGAGCTCAGGTTAAGTGAGCTGAGATGAGGCCATGCACACAAGGGAAAGGGACGAATCTGTTATCTGAACCCTTCATTTCTTGAGTGCACCTCCACCCCCAACTTCTATGTGGCCATCAGAGCTCGTACTCATTTTCAAAGTGAACTCTAGGAAGGAAAAGGTTCCCAAACCCTGTTTTAAGAGGCACCATTATGGTAGTGCCTATAACATGGCACTGCACAGAAATAAAGAATGATCCAGTCAATGCTGTGATTAACTCAATTTCTTTTTCTTCTGCAGTAAACTATTACAGGGGTGGAGAAGTTCAGGCCTGGGAGCTAAATCCAGCCTGTGACTAATTTTTATTTGCCCCTTTCCAGTTCCTGGATTTGGCCCGTGGATCTAGTTCCTACCACCAACCATTGAAAAACTGAGCTCTGAGTACGGGAACAGAGATAAGGCCATGCACACAAGAACAGGGGATAGATCCATTGCACACATCCATGATCTGGACCCTCCACTTGCTGAGTGCACACCGCAAGCACACCCATCGCCAACTTCTGAGTGGCCTTCAGATCTTGTACTAATTTTCAAAATGGCCCCCAGGAGGGAAACTGTTCCCTACCCCTGGTATTATAAAAAGGGACTTATCTATTTTATTTCCCACCGTTTTATCACAAATCTCCCAATTACCAAGTTTAATTAACCCCTAACATCCTCTCACTTGTGACAAAATTGCAAGATATGACAACTCTGTGTGTAGGAGAGAAATGGAGACTGGTGTGCTCCCTGATTTTGGGGAGTCTGGATCCCAGTCCTGTATTTGGTAAGGGGGTTCCCAGATACACACACACACACACACACACACACACACCCATTCTAAAGCACCGCTGTGCCCTTTCTTTATATATGTGTGTCTGGTGACCCTATGGGGCTGGGGACTGCTTTGAAATTCCACAAATCCAGACTGCTCCCCCACACAAAGCACTAGGGGGTCAATAATCTGCTCATGGTCTTCAGCTGATGAGTCTGTATTGTAACCATATAATGGCAGTAGGTGACATCTCTTCTGTCACAATAAAAGTTTTCTCAACAGAGGGTTGAGGGGAATTTGAACATACCACTTTTTGGTGGGCTCTTTTCCCTTGTTAGAATTTTTCTGTTTACCCTGATGGACCTGCTCTTGCGAGGGTCTGGCCGGGAACAGAGGGTGAAGGATTATTTACCTCAGGAGCAGATTGTGCTACAACAATTTCTTCAGTCCCTATGCTCGAGGCTATTGGGGAAGTAGGTGCCGCTGAGGAGATTCTTTGAATTCTTCAGTGGGCTTTTTCATTATCTTTTTCTTTCTTCTCAAGTTCGGCTAGCATAGCCGTCTGCCTCTTAAAGTTTTTTTCTTCAGTTGTCTGCAGTGTAGACACTCATCCTGATCATGGTTAGGTCCTAAACAAAGGAGGCACAAGCTGTGTGGATCCTTTGTAGTGAAGCTCCTATGCTTAATTAAAGCCATCTCTGAGGGAAAAGTTTAACAAGCTATCCAACGAGCCACGAAAGTGGTTGGAAGGAACTGGCAGTTGAGGATGGGAGAGTGCTTTCTATACTGTGGGGCTCGAGACCACTATGTGGCCTTTTGAATTTTAACGAGCTAGGTATGGGTGCACATGCGTAACCCAGTTGTGAGAATGGGAGGAGCCACTCGAAGAAGAACCCAGATGTGAGGGGCAGGAGTAGAGCTCCAGGGCCAGCCTGGCATTCATTTGCCTGCTTGAGGAAGGAGAGTAGCTCTGCGTGAGGGAGCCCTTCCTGATCTCTGTTGTCTCCTAGTCGCAGCTGGCTTGAACTGCAGTGAAATCATTCAGCAGCCAGAGTGATTTGGGGGCAGGATTTCAACTTTCAAGTGTTCCGACCAGACTGGGGCATGGATGTTTCCCCATACCCACAAAATGGGATTTCCCCTCCAAAAACAGGACACCTGGCAACCCTAGTTCAGTGGTCCATCTATCCCAGCATCCCATCTCTAACATAGGTCAACATCAGATGCTTGAGAGGACATATTCAAAACAGGGCATGCACGGAGTGTGACCTATCCCCTGCCATCAGGGCTGGATTTAGTTTTATGGGGCTTCGAGATGTTATAGGTATAGCTATAGGTCTGGCTCCTGCTGCATGAAACCAGACAGAAATGGGTTAACAGTTCCGCTTGGTCAAGCTGAGAGGCCCAGCAGCATCTATCAGACAAAGAGGCCCTACAAAAGCTAAACACAAGGACGCAATGCCCAGGAAAAAGCTAAATCCACCCACATGGCCAGGACCCTCCCTAGCAGCTGTCCATGGTAACCAACTGTGACCAGGCCCTGACTGATAGCTGTGATCAAGCGCACTTGGGGATGTGCTGATACAGATGTAATGAGCAACTGCCTCTGGAGCCAGGGAGTGATAAGGTTGTTTCTGTCAGCTTGAGATGCAGAAACAACCTGATTAACTGATGTTACTGGTCAATAATGTATATTTTCTGGAATGTGCGGTTCTTGTAACAAAATCTACATGTAACTGACTTTGTTATCTCTGGGGTCCCTGACTTAGCTCCTTTCTGCCAGACCTCACTATAAAAGAGAAGAAGCCCCTCTTCAGACTCTTCCTTCCTGTCAGCTATTGGGGTCTCCAGGCTTAGTGACAATACCACAGTTGTTTACTTTGTCCTGCTAATAAACTAGATTGTTGTTGAGCATATCAGTTGTGTCCGGTTCTGTCTCTGCTCCTTGGGGTGAGATACAGGCTCCAGGCTGCTGGAGACCTACAACAATCAGTTTATTTATTATTTATTTATTTTTATTTGACTTTTATGCCACCCCCTCCTGCCACAGGCAGCTCATGGCGGCGTACAACAACACATAAAATATCTAAAAACAATTTAAAACAATAATACATAAAAGCAGCAATAATACCCCATCTAACAACCCACCTCACCCTCCCCTTCCCCCTCCCCAAAGTCCAAGTGGAACAGCCAGGTCTTACATTGTCTACGAAAAGAGGGGAGGTCTGCAGACAGACGGACCTCCAACGGGAGGACATTCCACAGTCGTGGTGCGGCCACCAAGAACCCTCTGCATAGTCGACACTCAGGGGACCTGCAGGAAGGCGCTCCCTGATGACTGCAGAGGCCGATCCAGAACCTGGGGGGCTGAGGCGATCTCTGAGGTATGTTGGGCCAAGGCCGTTTAGGGCTTTAAAGGGAAGCACCAACACCTTGAATTGGGCCCGGTAAGTCACTGGCAGCCAGTGCAGAGAACAGGTGTTATGTGCTCGCGTTGGCTCGTCCCACTCGGGAGACGGGCCACCACATCCTGCACTAGCTGCAACTTCCGGGCCGTCACCAAGGGTAGCCCCACGTAGAGCGCGTTGCAGTAAGCTAGTCTCGAGGTAATAAAAGCATGGATGATTCTGGCAATCGTTTTTTCACAGCAGAAGACCTTTTGCATATTCGTTTTTCATTTTATTTTAAATCAAGGGTCTGAAACTCACTGCACTCGTGGTAAAATCCCACTCATGGTAAAATCTTAACAATCTCAGCTTTCATTTTAACTCACTGCACCAGTGCAAGCCTCATTGTGAGCCTTAGGGTTCTTTCCCACAATACTTTCTGCACACAATTTGCCTCTGGGAAAGAATCTGGCAGGCAAAGCATGCACAGAGTTCATAATGTGGGAGCGCCCCCCCCCCCCTGCGCATTTTTGCCAGTGATCTTGTGGAGGATTGCAGAGTACAGAAATCCAGCTCTGCAACCCTCCACGGGATCGCCGGCAAAAAATGCGCAGGGGGAGCACAACCACATTACATACTCTGAGCATACTTTGCCTGCCAGATTCTTTCCCAGTGTTGAGGGAAATTGCCCAGAATCTGTTGCTAGCCATCCTAGATGGATAGAACAGCTTGAAAATGTAGTATGACTGCTCAGAGCCCAAAATATCAAGAAAATCTGAAAAATGTGTGGAGGGGTTGTAAACAATTGGGAGAACAGGATTAGAATGCACAGTGTATTGGAGAACTGAGCTGAAAACAATAGGTGAAATTCAATAAGGACAAACCTAAAGTATTACAGATAGGGGAAAAAAATCAAATGCATAAATACAAAAACTGGCTGGGGGTTAGAGTGAGTCACAAAATGACTAGGAGACCAGCAAAGCGATACTAGGCATTTTCTGATGTTATGGCACCGAAGCGCTGTCACAGACTTACCCAGTCCACTGTGGAACCAGCACCACGTAGGGTGGCCAGATATGCACATTTTAGAGGTCATTTATGAGAAATACAGGTTGTGGGACTGCATTAGCGCCAGTGCAGCCCTATAACCTGTATTTCTCATAAGTGTCCTCTAAAATTGCATATCTGACCACTCTAGCACCGCGGCTAGAATCCTGCCGGCCCCTGTACTAACGTGATGGGGACCTGACTGCTGAGAGTGGGGAGACAAGCGGATATGTGTCCTCCCGGCCCTGCCTCAGTGGTCCCGCCACAGCAGCCCCTCCTGGCCCCACCCTAGAGGCCCTCCCCCCCTGAAGAGTGGCCATAAAGCCCAATGACAGCCGCCCTGGCGCCTCCCACCCCCTGCCATGGGAAATCCTGCTTTTACCACTTCAGGTGTGCGGAGCTGCATGCTCCAGGCAGGTAGGTTGTGGGGGGGGGACAACCCAGAGCAAGTGGGAACCCTGATAGCCCAGTAGTCCCCAGGTGACACCCCCCTCCCCGAAGCCACTCTGGACTGTGGTGAGTAAAGTAGGCTTTCAAATGACCTGCTTTACTCCCAGTCAGGCAGCGGGATCCTGACTGGTGGGGGCTAGCCCGGGGCTGTGACTCGAGGATTTCCCAGGAGGATATGGGCAATACCAGTGCTGCTGAACACAGATGGGGCAACAGGGCATTTCCCTAAATGCTGACATCCAGGACAAGTGTCCCACTTATGCAATCGGTGGGGTAGCCCTGAAGCAGCTGGACATGCTTATCCTTGAGAAGGCTGAAGGAAGACATTTTTAAATATGTAAAAATACTGCTATAGCAAAATGGCAACTAATCGTTCTTTGTTAACACAAGGTAACAGGGCTATAGGACTATGGAAGGGCTCGTACCTCAGGGGTCGCCTCGCCCTCCGCGCCCCAGAGCGGCTCCTGCGGTCAGCCGGGGGTGCCTTTCTGGAGGTTCCCCGCGTAAAGCGGGGGGCCACAACGGAGAGGGCATTCTCGGTGGCCGCACCGCGCCTTTGGAACTCCCTTCCGGAGGAAGCTGGCCTGGCTCCAAGCCTGTTGTCATTCCGGCGGTGTTGTAAAACCTGGCTGTTCACCCAGGCCTTGGGGGAAGGTGGGTGGGTGGGTTAGGGTTCTGTTTATCTCCCCTACCCTGTCTATTGTTTTAATGTTTAAATTGTATCCCGGGGCCCTGTTTTAAAGTATTTAACTTGTCTGAGTATTAAAAATTGTTTTATATGTGTTTTATATTTGCTTTTATGACTGTTGGAAACTGCCCCGAGCTGTTGTCAGGAGGGGCGGGGTACAAATGCAAGAAATAATAATAATAAATAATAATAAATTCCATAGTGGCGCAGTGAATAACAAATCACAGATAATATTTCATAAGTTATTGACATGCCCTACTTTTTAAAAAAGTTATGTTCTCTGTTACAAGAACTATACATTCCTTCATATTTGTACAACTCAGATGACTCATTGATCGCCATCATGATAAAATAATGGTATCACATTGCACTTTTCATCTAAAGACCGTTTACAAGATCAATTTGCAAAGGTGGGTAAACACTGTAAGTTCCAGTTTACAGAGGACGGTGAGGCTGGTGAAGCACAGAGAAATACAGGGTAAAAACAGACGTGACAGTGGCCTGCTTAGGCCTGCTGTGGCCCACAGGACTCACCGGCACATCTGTTAAAGCACCGCCAGATGTTGGCCCTCCTCTGCCCCTGGGCGGGTAGGCAGCTAGTGCAGGCTGTGCCCTCAGAAAACCTCTGAGGTCACAGTCCAGGCTAGGGGCTGCCCATGTGGGTCACAGCGGACTAGCATGTCTGTACAGCCCCACCATACCCAGCCCGGATCAGGGACCGCCCCACCATGGCGGGGTGGGGCGCTGGGAACAGGGTGGGGCTGGCCGTCCACACATTTGTTGTGCTCCCCACCCTACCTGGTCCATGCAGCCATTGGGGCGGCTCTCCAGCCATGGGCATGTTTGTTCTGTGCCCTCCCCTGCCCTGCCCTGAGCTGGCCTGGGCTGTAGGGCCACTGGACACGGACAGGCATCTGTTTTTAGTCACAGTCAGTTGCTCAAAATCACACCACTAGTAAGTGGCTCAGCTCGGAAGGAAGAGCAGGCCTGCTTGGGTGCTCATCTCTCATGTCTACAGGTAGCTAAGGGGATGCACGTTCAATGCAACGGTGCTTGAAAAGACTTCAGAGCTGAAAATTCAGACTACTGGCATGTGTGCGCCTGTACATAGTTATATTACACACTATGTAACAAATAAGTGAAATAAATCAAGTGCAATGAGGGCAGCATGTTAATAAACTGTCATTACCAACAGCTGACAGTTGGTTAGTACAGATTAATTCCTAATGAAGAAAAAAACTGTTTATGTAATGTAATGCTTTTGGCCGTAGTTCAAGGGTTGCAATCATCCACCCACAGCAAACCCTTAAATCCGGCTTTGTTCCACAGAGAGGGGAAAAAAACCTCTCAAAATCTGCCTGTTCCTAAAGTTACTATAAAGTCAGCCAAAATCAAATTGCCTTGCCATTTCAGGAGCTTCCCATTTGTTTAGTAAATGCTGCAATAGGTCAAGTTATAGCCTGGCTAAATCATGAGGTGAAGGAGGCTGTTAGAGCCAAAAAGACATCCTTTAAAAAATGGAAAGCTAGTTCTAATGAGGAGAATAGGAAAGAGCATGAGCACTAGCAAATTAAATGTAAAAAGTTAATAATGCAGGCCAAGAGAGAATTTAAGAGACAAAAACTAGCAATACAAACTTTTAAAAATACATCAGAAGCAAGAGACCTGCTAGACAGTCAGTTGGGCCATCAGATGACCAGGGGGTAAAAATGGTACTCAGGGAGGATAAGGCCATTGCAGAGAAGCGGAATGAATTCTTTGCTTTGATCTTCACAGCAGAGGATGTTGGGGAGATACCCAAACCAGAACTGTTCTTTGTAGGTGATGAATCGGAAGAGCTGTCACAGATCAATGTGACTCTGGAAGAGGTTTTTTAGCAAATTGACAAACAGAATAGTAACAAATGACCAGGACCAGATGGTATTCACCCCAGAGTTCTGAATGAACTCAGATATGAAATTGCAGACCTACTACTGGTAATTTGTAACCTATCACTAAAATTTGCTGCTGTACCCAAGGACTGAAAGGTAGCGAATGTAACTGCAATATTTAAAAAGGGCTCCAGAGGCGATCCTGGAGCAGCTTTTCAAACCGCACTGGACCATTGGTCCAGCTGCTCGCTTTTCGATTATTTTATTCTTATTTCTCATTCATACTGGAGTAAAATGTGTGCTTTGTGTGTGTGTTCTTGGGAATCTATAGGTTAGGGGCAACATATATACATATAGCCCCCTCCCAAGGGGAGAGTTGAGACAGGAGAACTGGCTGGGCTTGCTACGCAGAAAAGGCCCAGCAGTCCAAATGAGGCTCTGCTCCAGGGCTCACGCCTACAAGTCTTGCAGGAGCTGTTTTGAGTCCTCCTGCTGCTCTCCGGTGTGGTTCTGGATCCCTAAGCTGCTCTTGTAGGCTGGAATCTTACAGTGGTATCCAACAGCTTCACAGCCAATATCTCTGTGAGGCAGGAAAAAAAGCCACTAAGCAACTAAGATAGTCTCAAAGGATAGAGCACCCCGTCCCTCAGCCTTGGCCACATTCCTCAGGGCTCTCACCTCATGCAAGTCCTGTCTCAGTCTCTCTCCCTTGTCTCTGTTTACATCCCAGAAGGGGTTGTGTGAATCACGTGGAAAGCGACAGGTGAGGTACAAGCAGGAGACAGCACCCATGCCACGTGGGCTGGACATCTACCATCCCCGTGCCTTACACTCCTTGTCCCTCCCTCCCCCATGAGACACACACCACTCCCTCTGGGATGTAAATAGTACTTGGAAAGATACAGAGGTGGGTGAGGAGCAAGGAATGGGTGTTCTGGTGTTACAGCAGTAGCTCTCAAACCTTTTAGATGGTGCCCCACCCTCCACTTTCCTATGGCACTTGGCCTCTTTCCTCCCACCGGGCACACATACCTACACCTTGCTCTCTTTCTCCCTTGCCACCCTGCCCTTGTCCTCTCTACCTCCTTACCTGTCCCTCCTTTCCCCCTAGTCTATTTCATCAGTCTCCCTTACTCCTTGTCTCCTCCCAGCACTTGTTGACGTCACTGCTAGGATTGCCACCTACACAAATTTGGTGCCAATGCAGGCCCTGCAACATGTATTTTTCATAAGAGTTCTGTAAAAATTTGCATAGGTGGCAACCCTAGTCAGTACTCTTATCACTCCCTCCAACCACCACCAGCAGCAGCAGCTCAGAGACACTTGTTGGGGAGATCTCCAAAATAGTTCCAGCTTCCACAGTGCTGGAAGATGAATTTCTGATGGCTGCAGCATCAGAATTTATGCCACAGAAGTGGGCAGGACTACCACTGTCATGGCTATTGTCCCACTTGCTCCATCCAGTTAGAGGACATGGTTAATGGCTGGGAGATTGGCTCCTTGACCTCCTGATCATCATCACCCATTTTACAGATAAACAGCTGAGGCACAGGGAGAGTGAGGGTGTTTCTGCACATTACAATAGCCACTGGCATGTCATTGTGTGCACATCTGACGTACAAACATGGGAATACTACCTAACATCTCCAGCTCTGTGGGAGCAGAGTATTGCCATAGAGACCGCCAACCACAGGTCTGGGAGAGAGGGGCTACTCTGCTTCTCACTGAACAGTGGATCAAGGAGCAGCTACCTCCCCCCACCCACACACCTGAAGCACTGTGGGCAGCAGCAGGACACCCTGTGCTGGCAGTGCTTCATCACAGATGAAAGAGTACCATCCCTACAGGGACCAAACATCTGCAGCAGGAGTTTGCCCACTCCTGCCCCCGTTGAAGCAGTTCTGCTTCCTTTGCAGAATGGTAATCGGGTTTGTTGAACTGCAATCCTCTTGATAAAAAATTAGTCTAGCTCCTAGGGAGCAGCAGGTGTTGCCTGGAAAAGGCATTTATAGTTCATGCAAATGAACACGATTACAAACTGTTAACTCTCATCTTACACTGTTCAGTATAAATCACTGCAAAACTCAACATTACTAAACTTAATCACTCTGCTGGAGTGGATACTGGGAAATAGGGGTGGGAATATCGGTATCGAATTAATCTGATACACCCAATTTCAGCCATTGAAATAAATAGCCGCAATGTAAAAAACCCAGTAAAGTGGCCAATGTTAAAAATCCAGTATGCCGATACCGGTAAATCCAGTACCAGGGAGATCTGATACCAGTAATCTGGTATCCGGTATTCTCCCCGGTGTCCCACCCCTCCGGCAGGGAAGAGGTAGGAATGAAACTCAATGTGGCTCTACAGTTATTTAGGCAAAACTCCCACTGAGATTCTCCATGACCAAGGACTAGGACAGAGCTTCCCAACCCTTTTGCCTGTGTGACCTTATGCTGAGATTTGCATATAATCTTGTGACTCCAAACAGCAACAAAAACCGCACAGTTTAGGAAATATCAGTCATGATTGTGACCTCATCTGCAGAGGAAGTGACCCCACTTCAGATTCTGGTCCACAGCTTGGGGACTACTGTACTAGAGGTTTGTGCTCCTGGACCCATCAGCTGCCTTCTTAAAAAATACCCCATGAACATTAATTATTAGTGTGTTAGCCTTTAATCATCAGATCTTTTTGACAGTGAAGAAACCCCCCCGCAGTGTGCATCAGTTCTCCAATAGCTTCAGAAAAGTCACCTTGGCCAAATCAGCCCTAGTATGACAATGTTTGCTTCACTTTGTTGTGCCCTCTTATACCAGAGATAAGCTTCCCACAGCCCATCCAGACTGCTGTGTTAATTAGTAGCATGATCCTCAGGCTGTTTAGCCTCAAGTGGTCGTGTGAGACCCATTGAAGTCAATCAACGTGGGCTTATGCTTATGAAGTCAATCAAGTTTAGGCTTATGTGGCTCTAAACTGGAGGATTGCAGTGTTCATGATTCCTTTCATGTGCTTCTAAGGGCATTACTGGCAATGGGGAAAACGCAGTGAACACAGGTCCCTGGGCATTGGTCTGGATAAGGGCTTTTGGAGCTCAGTCACTTACAACTTCACTGTGGAATTATCCAAAAAGAAATTGTATATAATTTTTCTATGACTACTACATACACACACGGAATGACTTCTAAACCTGCCACAGGAGAGGAGTGTGCTGTGCAAGGGACATATTGACAAAAGACGTTACTTCTTCCACTTCAAAGGAAAGGGATTCTCCTTTTTGTGAGATATTGGAGTTTTAGCTGTAAGAAAGTAGAATTCCACACCCTCTGATCTAGTTGGAGGAGCACTACCAGTTAACCAGGCTGCTATATCTCTGTTCTGCTACCTTCCATCGAGAATTCAAGCTGGAGGGCAACAGATTTTTGTAATGAGCAACATGAGCATTTCTTGTATACATAGACTTTGTGTGAAAACAAATGTGGTGGCTCCTACTGCCATGGACTTCTCCAGGCAATGGCGGGAACTGTCTGTGACAGAGTAGGCAGGGCATCCAGCTCAAACTAACCAGAAGTCTGCAAGAGAACTGTGATGCAGCAATTCACAGCTGCAGTGTTAGAGAGCAACTACTTAATTGTTAATTAATGCCACAAGTGGTGGCTGTAGTTTTAACCCTCTGACGGACAAGAGCCATTTGGAAATGGAAGAGGAGAATAAGAAAGGCAAGAGTTGACAGTTGCAGAGAGGAGCTAGCAATTGAAAGGAAGAGCTGCTAGAGAAAGGGCCTCTTTTGGCTGACAAGTCAGATAGCTGGGGAACCTCTTCAAAGGCCTGGAAGGTCTAATGCTCCAAGCCTCTATACAAGGCTGACAGAAAACATGGGACCCACAGGTGAGATATGTCTGTATTTCCTTTATTATGAAATCCAAGCAGCCTGGAAAAGAAGAGGCATGATGCAGGTCAGGACATTGTTTGAATAGGCTAAGGCCTGCTATGGGACATTGGGACCGTAAAGGCTTATGAGAGACCGGGACTTGTGTTGATGTAGCCAAGAAGGCTTATTTTGTTTGTGTTTATTTGGTGATCTGCCTTATGTGGGAGAAGCCCCATACCCTGGTAGACTGGGCAGATTGTAAGGGGAGAAGGGAGACCTGATATAAATTGCCCAGTGGGGCTACTAAACCTGTGATTAGCCCCTGAAGGGGCCCAATCTATTACTATCCTTGTAAGGGCTCAGTTGTAACTAAGGACCAAGTGAGGGGTCAAACCTGTGATCAGCCCTGAGAAGAGCCAAATTGACTCCCTGAGAGGACCAAAACCTATTACAGGTCCTGGAAGGATCAGAGTTGACTGTTAGCTCCAGGAGGAGCCAAAGAATATTATACAAACTCCAAAGGGGCCAAATAGGAAAGACAGGCATACAAGGACCAAATAAGAGAGCGGAGAATTAGGTGTCCTGGGTTGAGCTAATTCTCTAAAGTCTATTCCAATTAACCGAGCGCCTGACCTGCGGACACCGTCACTCTGGCTTGGACTCAGCCCAACCGCTGAACAAATGTTACAGCAGCCAGGGTGAAGAGATGCATGGGTGCGAGTCCGCATGGCCCACCCACCCCTGGCTGACGGGTGGCCATGGCAGTCAATGATGGCCACCATGGCACTTGACCCCCGCCGCCACCCTGGACCGTTGTAGGTAAAGCAGCTGTACAAACATTATGGCACACTTTACATCTGGTCGGGCAGTCATTCCCCGGGCAGTGCTGGCACTTAGCCTGGGCTGTGAGTTGGGAATTTCCCCAATTCGCAGCCCAGGCTAAGTGCCAACACCGCCCAGAGAATGGCCCGGGCTAGCATCTGGTGACGTTTTCTAACATGATGATAGCCTGCATTTCCACATGGATCAAAGCATGGCAATGTGGGCTATTGTCACGTCTGAAAACACCCTATGATCCACCAATGACTTACTCTGGAATAAGTGTGGATTGTGGTCACAGATGCTGCTTGGGGGGGAAATCCTAATATTAGCACCCAGCCTGAGCAATGGGCTGACATACATTTTGAATAAATGTGCAGTGAAGCAGGGCAAAAATCCTTCCCACTGGGTATGGACTAACTAGACAATGGGCTCATAGTTTCAAATGCTGCTTATTGTGGAGTGGGAAGGACGATAGAATCCAGGTAGCAGTTAATCATGTGAACACATTCCCACCCCACCTCTGACCTGTCCATGTCTTGTCCTCTCTCATCCTCGTCTCCCTTTTACATTCCACTTTCTAGAAACAGGGTCTGCCTTTAATTCATCTCTTGAGTCTTCTCACCCCTGTCTGAGGGTGTCTGGTCTGAATTTTCAACAAGGATGTATTCCCAATGAAGTTGAATCAGAGGTGTAGCTAGGCTGAAATAGATTCTGGTGCAGCAGATGGAATGGGATCCCTTCCCACCAGCAGGTGCAGCTGCACCAGAGTGTGGGGTCCCCAGCTTTGTGGCCCCCAGTGCAGCTACACTATCTGCCCCTGTTACTGCTACACCCTTGGGTAGAATGTCTTTCTAAATGAGCATTCACTCTTGAAGAGCTAAGTTTAACTCGGAGCATTCATTTAAAAGAAACCCCAAATCACTCCAGTACAACAGCTCAGTCTACGGCACGTTCAGAGCTTCGTCATGCATCTGTTTTGAAACCGGTCTAAGAGGTCTTAACTCTGTCATTTACATGTATAAAAATTGTATAAAAGTTATAACAATGTCATTGTAGACAACTTTATACAATCGGTTGTACACAATGCAATTCTGCGCAAAAGGACAGAGTTCAGAGTTTGAAAAAACTGTTTGTCATTGAATTATGATAAAGAAATGATCAATAAGGAAATAATGTGATAGTTTAGTTAGTGATCAATAATAAGAGTATGTATGGTAAGGAATTAAATATATATATTACGTTAATGTTGATGGTAAATTATGGAATATAGATGGAAAATCGGTAAATAATTTCCATGCATTTTGTTTCATTTTTGTTGTAATTTGTTAAATGTTTTTTTAAATTTTAATTAATTTTCATGGGTTTTTTGGAGTTTGTTAGGGAAAAATGTACTTTGTGAAATGCTTTTGAAAAGGAAAGTTTTTTGTTTTGGAAACCGTTCTGCCTTTACTGGGTTTTTTAAACTGTAAAGTTTTTTGTTTTTAGAAAGTTTCCAGGTTTTTTGGGATGTGATTAATATAGTAATGAGAACATTAAAAGATATCACATGTCAGTTATGTGATACATTCACATGTGGATACACAGTAAGAAAGGATAGCAAGAGAAAACCAGAAGCATGAAAATCATATCTATCTTTGCCTTCTGTTTTAACAGTCGTATCCATATTTTAAAAGTCATCATATCCATACTTAAAATATCATATCCATGTCCCAAGGGGCAGCATCCAGATAGGGAACAGGGAGGGAGATGCAGAGCTATGGGGCAAGGCAGGAACTCCAGGCTTGGGGCACAGACTGGCTGGGTAGTCCCCCCCTCAGATTGGCAGCAGGTTCATTGCTTTACAGGGGAGTTCTAGCTTTCTACTCCAGCCCCACAACGGGATGTTTGGGACTGCATGCCAATCATATGCAGCTATATGCAAATCACATCATTAATCTGTATTGCTTGTGCAGAATGAGCCAGGTCTGTGGTTTGCCTGTCCAGCACAAGGGGGCAGCTGTGGGTTTGATGCTGCAGGGAAGGATGGGTGTGTATGTGTGTGGAGATGAACCTACAGAACTGCTCCCCCCCCCCCCCATTCATTTTTGGAATGGGTGGCTCTCCCTCCTGCTCCTACCCCAACAGTCATTGATGCCACTCAGAAGGAAGGGGAGGAAATGCAGCCAGACAGGGCTGTTCTACACTGCAAGTTCAAGTCCCAGGATGGGGAAGCTGTCAGAGGGTTGGGAGGGGCAGGGTGGAAGTGAGGTTGGGGCAGGTTCTGGGCAGAAGCAGCAGGGGGGCTGTACTGTGGGCACCATAGACCTGCACTGGGAATGATGAGGCATGATGTCCCACTCCATGGGCAAACATTGAACCAAAATTATTCCACTGTTGGCAGCTCTGCCAAGGGAAAATGAGGGAGAGAGTAAGGGGAACACAGGGCAGGGACAGAGACCGCCTACCCTTCCCACAATCCCTTGTACCAACATGCGCCTTCCCCAACGGCTACTGTTGAGCTGGGTCTTTGAGTCTGCAGTGTTGGAGTGTGAAATCTAGATCAAGTGCTGGTGTAGTGTGATAAAGATTGGTGCAGCCAAAAACAAGTTATTAAACATTTTAAAAATCAGTTCTGCTGGCTGGCGCATGTGTAGTCGAGCAGCCGCTGACTGCCATTTGTGGTGTTAGAAAAAACAGCATAAAAAAAGTTGCATGACTCTGCTTTTTAAAATCAAGTAACTTTATCAGGAGCCACCTCTGTCACAAAGACTTAAAGCTCTAGTCCGTTTCATGCCAATTACCCACTTCCTCAGAAAGTCAGCAAACTGAAGTTCTAGTCAATTTCATGTTAATTACCAACTGGCCTAACCCCGTACTTTTCATACCAAGTGTGAAAAGTTGCAGACTTTTCACTTGGTATGAAAAGTTGCAGACTTCTCACTCATTTTGAAAAGTATGGAGTGAGGCCAGTGTGTAATTGACACGAAACTGACTACAGCATCCTCTTGCTTCTGAAGCAAGGTTGTAATTGACATGAAACTGACTAGAGCTTAAAGTCTTTGTGACAGAGCTTGGTCCTGATAAAGTTATGTGATTTTTAAAAAGCAGCCACGTAAATTTCCCTATGCTGTTTTTTCTAACACACATGGTGGTCATCAGCTGCTCAACGGCACATGTGCCAGCCAGCAGAACTGTTTTTTAAAAAATGCTTAACTCCTTTTTGACTGCACCAATCATTATCCCACTACACCAGCACTTGATCTAGATCTCTTGCACCAAGGCAGTGAAGTCTGGGGGCTCAATGTGTTGCGAGTAGGAGGCGATATCAATTATTCAAAATAGTCAGGATGCTGTGCATTTTTACCACAACCCAATTAACTTTTAAACAGTTATACATTTTGATTTTCTGGCTAGATCGTCTTCAAACTTTGCACATATGATGGTCCCCACAAATATAAGATATGGATAGTTTAGAACTGTAGCTAGTGGTTCCCTCAGTATTGGGGCTTCAGCAGTCCCCTGTTTATAATGGAAAGCGGTTCTGCCTTTAACTTTCTTGCAGCTACTGCTGCAAGAAAATAACTATATAGAACTATACTCTCCCTTCATTTTAAGCTTTCTCCATAAATTACCTTGTGATCCTTATTTTTTTTAACTCTGCTCTTCAGTATGTGTTTTCAGACGAGATGCTACCTAACATGGCCACCCAGGAGACATGAATCTAACCATCCATCTGAAGGTGGAGCAGCCAGATGCACACTCCTCTGAACCACAGAGCACCCACTTATGGCCATGCATGGAGCATTGCTGAGAAATCCGGAGTGCTCTGTGCAGGGCAGGCCAAATGCATGCGTGGCAGTGGGCAGCCACGGAGCCCCTGCCTGTATGAATGGCAGTAGCCAGACATGCCAACAGACTGGTTCACCGCTCATAGGCACTGTGGGTGGGGGAAGCGGCTTTTGCAAATCACAAGAACTGGCCAGGAGCCCTGGGGAGCCCGGGTTCCATAGTGCTCATGCTCAGAACATGTGCATTTCAAAGGCCAGCCTGGTGTGCTTCCCTCCTCCACCGTGGTCCATGGCAGGGGGAGTGTGTGGCGGCTGCCTCTGTGGTTGCAGAAGCCACACTGGGACACTCCTATTAGAATCCCTCCCCACACACTCCTGCATGGGTGCTCTGTGCCAGTGCCACGTGGTGGCCATGGACTTCCCAACATCTCCTTGCTCATTTGAAAACACCCAGTGTCTTTTATTTAAGCCTTGGCTGATAATTACAGTATTTTGCTCCTGCTTCTACTGATACTGAAAGCATTTGTAAAACTTCTATCTCCTTTCAACAGATCTGCATTATGTGTATTTATTTAAAAAGATGTATAATATACTGATCATTTCAATATATGCAGCTAGTCTTTTTTTTTTTAAAGGCATAATGCATAGTTCTGTTTATCAGATGATTTTTACAAAGAAGTTAGGAAAAGAAAATGCAGTTTTATGCTGCCTCCAGTAGGGGGAGACCTGTCCACACTGGTTTAGGCTTTTGTTCTTCCCAAATGGATGCATTCAATATTTTTAGTGAGATTGTTCCCAGTGTAGCAGCTCTCAGTACCACATTGAACTAAAGTGTAGTGAACTATATCACAGAACACACATGTAATACTTTTTATGACACACTTTGACTATGAAGAGTATGGCATGAAATTAACTGATGGAGACAAGTAGTTCAGGCAACCTCTTTTATTGGACCAACCACAGTTGATGAGTTGGTCTAAGAAAAAATATCCCTTGAACTAATTTGTCTTTATCTTTTACACTTGGGACCAGCACGGCAACCATACTCTTTCTAGAATGGCATTAAATTAATTGTCACAGTAAAATTCTATCCTAACCCCATCGAGACTCACTGTTTCAAGTCACACCAGGAGCCTGATTCTGAAAACAGTCCTGTCAGGGGATGACTAAGAGACAGTTGCACTGATTTAATTCCAGATGTGAATCTGAACTAATGTATTAAAATTAGTGAAAACCCCTGTGTAGACGCTGGGTATTTTAAAATGAGATGCTACCACACATGGCCACGCATCCAACTGCTCATTTGAACATGGTGCGTGGGGATGCGTGCTCCCCAGAGCCATGCGGCACGCCGGCACCCACCCATGGCCACTCATGATGCACCGCCAAAAAAGCTGGGGTGCACGGTACAGGGTAAGCCAAAAAAGTGCATGGGGACCAGCGCCCACGCATCCCCTGCCGATTTGAACTAGGGTGCCCACCCATGCCAGCAGACGGGTATGTGGCTGGTCACCTCCCTGCTGGGAAAGAAACTGCAGTTTTCTCCCCAGAAATTGGGGATTTCTTAAAGGACACACACGTGAAATAAACCCCGTGTTTACTCAAAGCACAACAAACCCTCCTCGCGACACATGAGAGAAGAGCCAACGCCATGGAGGGCAGCAGCTCAGACAGCAGCTTCCTGCATATCCTTCCAGTATGCGCCTCTGTTGTTTCCCGGGACTGCCAGCAGCTGCAGCGTCTGCACTGGCTCCTGGGCAGGAAAGGGTTACTGGCTGTTAAAGCTTCCTGTTTCCATGGTGTCCAGGGCTATGTGTCATGACAGAGGGCGAGCAATTGGGCAGGACTTGGGGTGGGGATGTTGCCAAGTTGGGGGGTAGGGACTGAGGAACAGCTGCCCATGTGAGTTGTTTGCAGGGTTGTTCGTGGTGGCGGGAGTGCATGGAGGCTGGCTCAGTGGCCATAGTGGCCACCCTGGGAATCGCCAGTTAGAATCCTTCCCCATCCACAAGTGTGGACGCTCTGCAGCCGTTCCACTCAGCAGCCATGGACCCCCCCCCCCCTCCTCAAGCCTTGCTTGTTTAAAAAACACCCATTAAATGTGCTATGTGTTGGTTTGTCAGTTATTAGGAACGGGGTTGAGCGAAATAGGCATAATTTGCTTGTGAACAGTATTTGTGCTTAAAAACACCTTCCAGATGTTTTTAACTGACTTGCACCACTTTCACTCATCTGGACCCAGTAATTAAAAAAACTGGGGTTAAAAACATAAGTGCCGCACTGACTGGAAAAATAAACTCCTCCAAAAATTGAAACTTTGGTCTAACAACATCACAAATCTGACTTCAGTGGAGAGAATTAAATTAAATTAAACAGATATGGCAACTCAGAAAAATTTATTGCAATCTGGAGAGAATTTTGGGGAAAATTTTGGAAACTAGTGTAACATTAGAGAAACAACATACTTAGCTAATTTTTGCTATCTTTGTGTACACTTTTTCTTTTTTCTTTTTTTTTACACAATCCACACACTTGTATAAAAGAATAATACTGAGGATATAGTAGTTACATATTGGGGGGGGGGGGTTGTGTGTGCTTCCCCTCTTATTCTTTCTCTTCTACCTATGTGTGTACTTGTAATTAGTACATGTGTTTGTTACAAATTAAAATGAATAAAACATTTTTAAAAGTGCCATGCTGGGTCAAGACCAATGGTCCATCTAGCCCAGTATCCTGTCTCTGACGGTGCCAACTTCAGTTGCTTTAGAGAAGTTTGCAACAAGCGAATATGGAGTGATTTATTCCCTGCTAGTCACTCCCAGTCCCCAACAGCCAGAGGTCTCATCCACTGACTAACTTAACTAATAGCCATTGGTGGACTTATCCTCTAGGAATTTGTCTGATCTTTTGGAAACCAGCCTGCACAACATCCTCCGGCAACAAGTTACACAGGTTAATTGTACGTTGTGTGAAAAAGTATTTCCTCTTATTTGACTTAAATCTGCTGCCAGTTAATTTCATAGAGAGTCCTAATTTGAGTATCATGAGAAGGGGCAAATAACAGCTTCCCATTTACTTGCTCTACACTGCTCATGGTTTTGTAAACTTCTATAAAATAATAATAATAATTTTAGTTCTAGAACACCCCACTGCCGGGTGGTCCTTGGCAGGGCCAGCCTTAGGATGCGTGGGGCCCAGGGTGGGGGAGAAATGCGGGGGCCCTAGTCTCCCACCAGCGGCAAAGTTACCGGCAGCCAGTGGGCCTAGAGGTGCTCCCCGGCTCACGGAGTGCTCCCCTGCTTGATTGGGGGAGGGGGTGTGTGCTACCCAGGCCTGGGCTCAGGGATGGGTGGAGGGCCACTCTCCTCTGCCCAAGCCCAGCCATTTTTTCAGGGGCACTTACCTTCCGCATCTGTCGCTGTGGCGTCGCCCCTCGCCATCCTGGGCCCCACTCACTGGGGTAGTTCCCTGAGGTGGGCGCAGCAGCGGCAGATTAAATCTGATGCCGTGCCGTCTGCCGCCACCGGAAGTTGCAGGGAGTGTGGGAGAGATGGGGCCTCTGCCTCTCCCTCACTTACACTGGTGGCTGCCCCCCTATCCCCGCTGCCTGGATGTCTCAGCCAGGGGAAATGAGGGAGAGGCAGAAGCCCCGCCTTTTCCACATTTATCCTGGCCAAGACTGACAGGCAGCGGAGGGGGGGCACGGAGTGTGGGAGAGGCGGGGCCTCTGCCTCTCTCACTCTGTGCCCCTCCTCCGCTGCTTGTCAGGGGAGATGTGGACTGACCAGTCAGTCCCTCCCCCCCCCCCCCCCCGATCTCGACGACTGTCCCATCGATGGCCTCGTTGAGCTGTGGAACATTGTGCTGACGGAGGCCATTGATCGGATAGCTCTGATGTGTCCACTTCCCAGGCGGCAGCACCATAGGCCTCCCTGGTTTTCGGAGGGGCTGTGGGTGCTGTCTGCAAAGTAATTAATAAAAATGTTGCAGCGGGCAATAGATGACTCTAGTTCACTGCAGAAACAGACCGGATTAACCGGACCATTCACCATCTGGAACAGCTCCACAGGATGAGACTTTGCAGACGCTATGGTAGCAGAGAAGAAAGCTTTCTTTGCTGCCGTCACAGTCATGGCATAGTCCTTCAAAATGATCTATGCCGCAATCTGTATGCTTCAGCACGATTCAAGTGCCACCTGTGCTCTAACCACCTACCCTCCCACTTCAACCATCTCAGGTCCTCCCTATATCGGGGGACCTGTGCTGCCACAGCGGTGAGAGTGGATGCCTGGGTGCAACCGTGGCGATGGCCAGATGTCATTCCACAAAGCAACCAGGTCCTTAACAGAGTAGCAGTCAAGGTCAGTAGGTAAATTCCTACACGCCCCCCCCCCCAAAAAAAAAAAAGCATTCTGGGAACCAATTAGATCCATTAGTCTCCAGGGGCAGACCAGCCTAATAAACATTTGCAGCTGTTTTACAGCTGTTCCCTAATAACTGAGTGACTGACAACACAACAAAACTCTGCTGCCCTTAACTACTGATTCCAAGGCCCCCCCCCCCCCAACCATATCTCCATCACAGTAAAGCTGCTGTTCTGAATGTGCAGTCACAGCATAACAATGGGATGCATGCAGAATCATAGCTGGGCTTGACCTGGTTTGAAGGGAAAAAAGAAAGAGTTGATGAAATCATGTGGGTTATGGAGGCTGTCCTTTCAATAGCACAGCTCATCTACGATATTACCATCCCAGAGCAGCAATCCCTTTCTTATTAACATCTGGCATGGGTATCCTCCTTTCAGATCTTTCCATTTTTAATATAGCCTCTGTTTATAAGAGATTAAAGGCCTCTCTGTCATTGCTGAGCTGTCTGTCCTCTGCTGAATCATGAGTTTCGGAAGCAGCATTTTCCTTCAGTCATGGTAGCAGACAGTGCTTTACCTGCCAGCAATTATAAAATAATGGGAGATCCTCAAGCTTAAGCCTGCGCAGACTTCAGTCAACTTTGCTGTAGCTTATTCGTTTTGCCAGTCTTGGCTTGGAATATTGTGGCTGTAGCATCACAGCATGTTTTTAGACAAGCCTCATTTCTCCCAGACTTCAGAGTCCGGGAGAAACCAACTCATGCAGGAGTGGGAAGGTTAGATGTTCACCCTCGCTACCAAAAATCAGCTAGGCACCATTGGAAACAGTGGGTGTCAGGGAACCTGAGGCTGCGCATGCTTGGAGACTCAGACTTGTAAAACTTCGATATCTGGGTTTTACAAGACCAGGTCTCTAAGCATGTGTGAGTTCCCCAGTGCCTGCTGTTTCCAATGGCACCTGGCTGACTTTGGGACGGTGCGCGAACATCTAACACACTCCACCACCACCCCAGTGTGAAATTTTCCCATATACTTCAAGGGCTCGTGTAAAAACACCCAGTGTGTTGGAGTTTTAACTCCGAGCTGTTGACTTAAGGGTCAACAGCTTTTGCTTTCTTCCTCACACTTAGTGTGGAACATTTGGTCCTGACAACAGGAGCAGCCATTACTCTCATCCCCCAGCACATTTTTACTACTCCTTGCTGTCTCAGGGAGAGAGATCTCTTCTCCCAATTAAGAAAATAAGTAGTGCCATTCTGGGACAGACCATACTGGGTCAGGCCAATGGTCCATGAAGCCCAGCACCTTTCTCCAACAGTGGCCAATCTCGATTGCTTGGAAGAAGTACCCAGCAGGTCACCGTGGAGCGATCCAGTCCCTGCTGTTCACTCTCAGCTCCCAACAGTAAGAGATTACATTCCCCCAAATCTACCTGGCTAATGGACCAATCCTCCAGAAACTTGTCCAATCCAATTAATGCTAAGGATATAAGTTTACGTTTAGCTTAGGTATCAAAGGGGATGCCCCAAGCTGGATGTTCCTTCAGTACTACACTTGGTATTCTTACAGGCAGGGACCCATGCATATTCACTGCATTTCCCCCATTGCTTCCAGAACTATCTCCTCAGCCACACTGAGGCAGACTCCGGCATGGTGGGCTCCTTAGGGCATCAGGGGCATTGCCCCTCCTGGCCCCAGAACTCCCTGATCACATCAGTTTCATTTAGTGAGGAGTCTGCCTTTCAGAGGGAGCCTTGCATGGTCAGTTTCATCAGTGGGATTGGGGAGTCGTCCTTACAGCCCAGAGCTCTGCCTCATCAGCTTCAGGAGGCAGGTGATCCTTGCAGCCTGTAGCTTTTTCAATTTTCATCAGGGAAGACTGTTTGCTTTCCAGCCTAGAGCTTTGACTCCATCAATTTAATCAGAGGGGAGCTTTACTTTGCACACCCATCCCGGCCCATTTAAATCCCCCCCCCCCCCCCCCCCCCCCCCC
>QEPC01000055.1:2657671-2683830 GCA_003113815.1 Sphenodon punctatus | reverse complement strand
CCCCCCCCCCCCCACTGGACATGCATTGGCGCTCCGCACAGCACACACGGACCTGCCCCCCCCCACCCCCAGGCGTGCCCATTTTAAAATGGTGTACGTGGCTAAACTATCAAAGGAAACAGCTTTTCTCAGTGACCTGATAAGTGAGAGGGAAGAGAAGTGTCAGCTAGGGGTGGGACTCTGGGCAAAATTTTGGTTTGGGTTACTTTTGGATTCGGTTCTCATGTATCCAATCTTTTGCACTGGTTTTTGCATTGAATTTTTTACACTGCAGTTTTACCATTAAAGTAAATGGGGATAAACCACAATGTTAAAAATACGAAACAAAAATCAATGCAAAAGATTGGACACAACCAATGCCAAAATTTCAGATTAATCTAAAATGGCCATTATCGGGGTTTTTTTTTGTTCTATCTGAAACCAAAAGTCCCATTCCTAGTCAGCAGCCAGAGAGTGAATTCCTGCAGGACATCAGAAGCATTACAAGTGTTAAGAGGGAGAAGTTTCAGAATACAGCTCTTTTTCCTAAATTTAAAATAAAAATATGGGAATCTTCTCAAATTAACCCATTTCTGGAGTCTGGTTTGAAACAATTCAAAGACAGTCAGCTGGACGACACTTGAACAAAGTGAATTTGACTTTGGATTCAGACACAACTCATTCTAACCTCTTCCTGTTTGGGAGGAGTGAGAGATGGATGTACACAACACAGAGACTGCCCAACAATCTTGTGAAATTTGATTACACGTTGCATGCTGGGCTGTGAGGGATTCACCACAGGAAGGGACATTGCTGGGAGGTGGAGAAGGGAGAAGCCTCAGGTACAGGAATTGCCAGTGTGTCTGTAAGGAGGAAGTGAAAGATCAATCTTAGCCCTGAGGGGGGATTTGGGTTGTGGAGGTGTGTTGGGGGTAAGTACTGACCTTTCACCTCCCCTCAAGACTCATCTGTGCCTCAGCAGGTGCCCCAGAAGGATCCAGGCTAGGCAAGGGGGCAGGTGGAATTTCTCAGTCCTGATACCAAGGCCCCAATCTTCACTTTCCCACCCAAATAATTCTCTGGGGAGAGAATCCATCCCAGACTCCAGCTCAGGGCGGAATCCCCCACCTCAGTCATAAAATGGGCTATTCCAACACTAGTGTCACAGTCTGTATGACTTTAAAGGGCTCAGTCAGGTTCCTTTCCTGGGAGTTTTATCTACATCTCTATGGCTGTGAGTCTGGGCCATTGATAAAGGGGAGATAAAGTGTGTCTCTAACTTTGTTGAGGAACACTTAGGTGCAGGGAGGGTGGCTCTCTGGGCCAGGTCTCTATGCTCCAGGTGGACATCTCTTCTGGTTTAAGCAAGGCTCGAAACCAGGCTGAAGTCCCCTGGGAAAGCGGAGAGAGAGGCAGACGTAGCCAATGGGAAGGGCCCAGGGAAGAGAAGAGGAATCTGGTCAAAGCTGTTCCTAGCCCATTTTGCACCCTGAGCAGGCAATCTTAACTGCACAGTGCACCCGCACCTCCACCGCACAGTATAAAATGCTGCTAATAAAGCAGGGACACATGGGTGGGGAAGACAGCTCTAGCTGCTGGTGCCCCTTCCCTGCAGGCACCAAGGGCAGATCTTAGATCATCTGTGACCCCTCTTGCTCGTGTAGTAGCCAGGTGGGGAAATTTCTGGTGTCGGCATTTTACCACTAGCTCCGGTTACTGCTCTGCTCCTTCAGCTGTCAGGACTCCAGGAACCACTGCAGAGAAAGAGTTGAAGCACAGCGGGAGATAGTGAGTTAACACAGTACAGAGGAAGAGAGCACTACAACATGCTTGCTCACTTCGGTGCCTGGCCCTAATCCTGCACTTGACAGCCTATTTCTGGGCAAATTTGCCATTTGATTGCAAATTCATAGAAATCCCTGGTGGACCTTTTCCCTCACTTATCTGAGTCCTTCCCAGTACCAGACGTGCTGCGTAGCCTAATGCTCCCAACTGCAGCTTACTGGTAATTTCTTGAACTTTTGCTGGGAGTGGAAAGAATGGCTCATGAGAGAGGGGTTACCTAGATGAGCCTTGCTGTATCCCTGCTTTATCTTTGCTCTTTTTCCTGCTCAAGTCACTCCATCTCCCCCCCCCCCCCCCCCCCCACACACACAATTGTGATCTGGCAGCGACAATTGCTGCGAGATCACAATTGGAAAACTAAGGGACTCAGATCAAAACTGCGAGATAGGGTGTCTTTAAACAAGACACGTCCATGCATGCCCCACTGTCCACAGGTCCAACCTCTCGTCTGATGGTGGTGCATGGGGAGGCGCGCTCCTCTGATCCACACAGCGGCCACTCATGGCCCATGCATGCGCACTCCTGAAACTAGAGTGCCCCACATGGGCCAAGGTTGCCACCTCCGTGGATGGGGCAGCCATGCTGGGAGTCGCTTGTTTGAAGTGCTCCCCACACACTTCACATGCGTGGGTGCCCCTCTGCCACACCACTCAGTGCCCACAGACACACACACGCACCCTCCCACAGCACTCATTTAAAAGTTGGAAGGACCTCAAGGATCATCTAGTCCAATCTCCTGCTCCAAAGCAGGATGCTCAGTAGCTACAGTATCACAAACAGAGGCGTGTCCAGCTGGTTCTTGAAAACAACATCCAAGGATGGAGATTCAACAACCTCCCCGTTACCCATACAGCAGCAGGCAAGGCCATCGGCACTGCTTCCCCACTGCTTCCCCACCACACCCACAGGTCAAGTACTTGTCAAGATGGAGCTACTCAGGATACCCTGGTTGGTTGGGAAGCGTGTGTGTGCAGCCTCTGTATAACCTGTGTGTGTAAGAGGATGCATTCCTGTCAAAGGACCCTGGTATCAGTGAGCCCCAAAGTATCAGACAGGGGAATCTCAAGCCCTTGCCCCATCCCATCCATAGGGACAGGGATGTCCAGTTCCCTGGGCATAGGTCTGCCTCCAGCTGCTTGTGGAAGCAGACCATGAGGCCAAGCTCCCAAACACAAAGCAAAGATCAAATGTAAACCTAAATCAAAACACAGTCCACTCCTATAGATCACCGCCATTGGACCTAAACTCCCTCTGTGACTAGCACAACATCCCACAAAGCTGGAAAGATACTCAAACTGCTAGAAAGACAATTAAAAACACCATATTAGAAGTGGAAATCAAGAGGCACAAAGCACACTAACACATATAATAATAATAATAATTAACAACATTTTTATATAGCACCCCCCTGCCATGCCACTCGGAACGTTTTACATACAACAATTTAACACACATTTTAATCCTCACAATAACCATGTGGGGTAGGTTAGGCTGAGAAAATATTGTGACTGTCCCATGATCCCCCAGTGAGTTCCTGGCTAAGGTGAGACTTGAACCGGGGCAGGCTAGGTACTGTGCACGTAGCCGCTACACCACACTGTAGTGAAGTTTTCATCACCCTGAAAATTGCAGGACATTTTGTGTGTGTTCTAAATACAGAAGCCAGAAAGGGTGTTTTGTGTTTACTGATGTTTTATGCAAACCTGAATGCACAGCCCTTCTAAACACAGGTGTTCCTTTGGGTACCTATTGGACACTTTGTGGTAACAGAACTGCAAAAAGCAGTTTTGTTACTGCAAATGTGATGAGTTTACCTTTTAAATAGGGTGCAGCTCTCAGAAGGGCACAGAACACAAAGAGCTGAAACAGGTATCAGGTAAAAGGTAAACTTATCACATTCTTGGTAACCAAAATGTTTTGGATTTGGCTAAATGGGGGAAAAGGGCACTCCTTTGGAACAACTGTGAATCTGGTCAATGGGGCTTGGGAGCCCTTTCCTGGTGAGCTATTGCCTCTTATATAAATGAGTGAGTGCCTTTTATATAAATGGTGCATTGCATTATTGGCCAATATGCAAAAATTGGGATATTCATTCATTTGTGCAGAAAACCTCAACACTGCCTCACAATTGTGTTAATCCACAGTAGGAAATGCCAAGCAGTTAATTTTCTTCCTTGAAGTTTTAATTTTAGACACCAGATAATAAAACTAAATTTGAAGCCACACAGATTGATAGAGATAGGAAGAGCAGAGAAGGGTCAGACCAGCTGGTGTAAACTGGTATCACTCTACCAATAACTAGACTGAACTAAATATTTCAAAAAGTATATAGTGGGGTCAACAGTGATCAGAGCAAATCTACTTCATAACCGGAATATGATTTTTCATTCTAAGGACATAGCCTAATTTTAGTCTTATTTCTTTGCCTTTATCCCTGTCGGTGTCAAATTGTCAAGATGCCTTGGATTATATTTTTAAAGCAGAGCTGTTCCTCATTAGAAGTAAATCTTTTACGGTAACCAAGGGGCTCCATCTTGGTACATATGTCATATCCTTGTTCAATATTGTTATCAAACAAAGCCTCTTTGCAACAATCTGTAATAAACACTGAAATTCTTGATAGTTCCACATTTTTCTTTAAAAAAAAAAAAAAACACTTAAAGTTAAGCCTCATTATAAAAGCTTATCATTCCAATTTTAGCATCAAAACCTTAGTGCAAAAGGTCAAGCATCGCATCCAGCCACACAGACCACATAAAACCTTTTAATCCAGCAAACAGAACACAGACAAAACTGCGAAATGATCAGAGACAAATGAAAGTGATTCTGCTACAACACATGCATAATTAGCTTCTAAAACACAATTTGAATCGACATGAAGGAAGTATTTAAGAATGATGCTTCATAGTGCTTTTGAAACTGAACCTTTTTCTCTTTGGGGTACAATATAATACATGATCATGTGGAAGAAAGTGAGAACTATGCAAAAAGATCATGAAAACACTGAACAAAGGATTATAAATGCAAATGGCACCCTTTTCACACAAGACGTGCCCCCCCCTCGCCTATGTGGGTAACTGGGTGGGTGAGGGGGTGTCCGTGTGACTGCCGGTGCAGGTGGGTGGGACTGTGTGCGTGCTCCCATGCTCCACCCATCTTCACCCATTTCTCCCATGCGTGGAGGCATTGGAGAAAACGGAGGTGCCTCCATGCATGTAGATGGATGAAGGGGGGGGGGGCGCGCGTCTATATAATGCCCCACGACCCCCTCCCCCCTGGCCAGCCCGTTTGAAAAGGGCATAAGGGAGAAAACCTCTAATGTGAAAGCAAACTGACAAATGTTTACATGCAAGGTAAATAAAAATATAGTTGCTAGTGTAGTAAAGTAGTTGTTCATTTGAATGAAGCAGGAATAAACGGACTCCAAAAGCATTGGATTCAGACGTTCTGATTTGTGCGATTTTTTTTTTTTTAAAAAAAAACCAAGTGTTTCATGCCTGTCTGAACACTTAAATTCGATTAAATGGAGTCAATATCGCACTAAAGCAATGCGTGTTGAAAAGCTACTCAAACCTACCTTTTTGCTGTCCGTTTTCAATAAATCCGCACTTAACAGCAGTGTGAAAGCAACATCGTACTGGTTTTAACTAGTGTGTAATCTTTTCTGATGTGAATGCAACCGTGCTTCCAAGTGCGCTGTTTTACTCCTGCCCCTACCGGAAGCAGTGAGACCAGCTGGAGCCCTGTAGTTGCCTCGCTGGGTGCAGGCTGCAGCCAGCTTCTCCCCAAAAAAGTTCTTCCCCTCCATGTTTCCCCTCCATGCTTCTCCCCAAAAAAGTTCTTCCCTCCAAGGGACTTTCAATCATCTGCCTCTGCCTCTACCGTAGTGCTGCAGCAGTAGCAGCAGCGGGATACCGGAAAGAAACCAGGGAGAGAAGCAGCGCGCCTCACTATGCGAGGGGCTTCTTTCCAGCAGCCTCAGGCTCTCCGTTTTTATTCCCTGATTCTACAAAGTAGCAACCTTTGCTACAAAGGTTGTAGCAAAGGTTGTTGCAAAGTTGCAGCAAAGGTTGTAGCAAAGTTGTACTTTGCTACAAAGTAGCAACCTTCTGGCTCCCCACAGGCCACTTCCTGTAACTGAACCGTACTGAGCAGCCGGGTAAGCACGCACTACAAGAAGGTCTGAATGCATTATTTCGCTGTACTTAAAATCGGTATGGCATGCATGTTAATGCAACAGGACTTGTTAACAGCGAACTATTGAGAACCAGTTTTTAAAAATCCAGATAATTGCTGCACGTGTGAATTCGCCATGTTGCAATTCACTGACTAAAGCATACTGTCAGCTGGAACATTTCAGATTTCTGCTTCCTAGCTGAATGCTGCATGGCTCTCTTTATGCAGCATACAATCCATTTAGGGATTAGCAAGCCTGGGCTATATATGTTTTGGTACTTTTCTTCCCCGTTGTTTGGGACTTCAGCCAAGTAGATTTCATTAAAATATCTTAATTTTTGTATTGTTGCTTATTTAGGCGCACTCCAAGATGTGCTAGGCACTTGAGAACACTAGCAAAGACACTGGGTGTTTTCAGACAGACAGCAGACCTGCCTCTATTCCACCTCACCACCGGGCAGCCTGTCCATTTAAAGGTGGCCCGCTAGATGTGCAGGTGGAGCAGAGGCAGGACAGGCTGTGCCTGCTTCAGACAACCCTGCCACTGGCACTCTGGAACATCCAGGAGCACTGCTAGTGGAGTGGGCACTGGGCAGCTTCAGCTCCACTGTTGGCTGGGGCAATGCCATAGAGTTGTGGGCAGCAGCCTAGAGCATTGGGCTATCCGCCCTCAACTCTATGGTGTGGGGGAGGGGCACCGTGCAGGCTGACTGTGGGCTGCCACTGACAGGTCCATCTAAAATGGACTCAGGTGGAGCTGCAAGCGAGCAGACTCAGGGATACACCCCCAGATCTGTTCTGAGGGTGAGCACCCCCATGTACCTGTGAAAACACCCACAATCTCTGCCTAGAGAGCATGCTATGTTAGTCTGACATGGCAACATAAGTGAGAGGAAAGGAAAAGCATGACAATAGTAAGATCACCCAGTAACTGAAGGCCAGATCCTGAACTGGTGCAATGGAACTTCCATTGACTTCCGTGGAGCTGTGCCACCTTATACCATTTGAGAATCTACAATTTTCAGGAGTGAAATCCTTCTCTTGCTGGCTACTGATTTGTACACAGATCTAGTTATGTCTCCATCTTCCTACCACTCAGTCATATTTGAGTTCTTCTCTCTCTCTCTTCCTGCCACAGCCTGCAAGAAAAGGTCATAGAAAGTGAACTTCTAAACAGGTTCAACATTGCAAAGGCTCATGCTATCAAAGAACAGAAATAATACCATGTGACCATGACCAGACCAATTACAACTGATCAATGAAGCTCAAACTTACCACATTTGTGATTAATCCATGAATATTTTCTGAATAGTCACACTAGGGATTGGAGACTAATAATAATAAATTCACTAGGTGAAACTGCAGTCTGCTCACAGTTCTTCCTCATGCTGTACAAAGGGACATTTTTCATGCACTCAGCCCTCTACCCATACAGCTTTCTAACCACCAAATTAATAATAATAATGCAAGTCTGTTCCTTAGCAGAGTGATGCTTTTACACTACGCACAGTGAAAGCAAGCAAAATTAACCCTTTTCCTACTAGTGAGTTAGAGATGGATTGAATCGTTCCAGAGCACAAATGTGCTCCTTTAAAAACAATAAATTTATTTGATGTCTTTTCCTTTTGATTTTCACATTTCTTTTTATTCTAAGTCCCCTTTTCTCTGTTCCCCAACAATTTTCTATTCTTCATCCCCTTGTTTAATGTTTGAAATTTTGCACTGGCTTCTTCTATTTCCTGAAGTGAATCATGATCTAAGAGGGACCCTTATGCAGATTAAACAGCTTATCCTCTGTCAGGAATGTGCAAACTCTTAAGCACTTGGAAGTCAAACTGATTTTAATATTGTTAGCGTAAGCAAAGCATGATTCAAGTTTCTGTCTGAGCTACCTCATTTTGAGACTAAGGATGTTGACAAATGGGACATTGCCCCCCATTTGCCCTCATTTACCTGCTCGTGCATTCTGAGGCTGCCAGATGTTCACCCTGGGGCTGCTCCATACACCGTCATCACTGGGAATGTGGAGTCCGCTATGCGGGCAAATGCAGGGTAATACGCTGCCCCAGGGCCACCTCCCCGTGTGTTGGTGGGGTATGAGGTGCTCCTGTGGCCGCTCCATGTCCCCCCCCCCCCCACTATCTATTGGGACTTGCGTGTGCATCCAGCACCAAGAAGCTGTGGGTGCCAGCCTAGAACGTCAGGTGAGCGCCTGCAATTCTACGGTGCAAAGGGGGGGGAGTGGCGTGCAGATCGGCCATGGAAAGGAGGAACGCCTGCTCATTGAGCTCCTTTTTGGAGCCTGCAAATGGGTGTGTGTGTGTGTGTGTGTGTGTGTGTGTGTGTGTGTGTGTGTGTGTGTGTGTGTGTGTGTGTACATGCTGTCTAACCCTAAAGTTTTGGCCTATGAAGCCCTATACGGCTTGGGCCCTGCTTATCTGTGGGATCACCTTACCCCCCGGGTCCTAGACTGACCCCTGCGGTCATCTGGGGGTGCCCTCCTCAGGGTTCCCCGGGCATGCCAGGTGATGACTAAGAGGAGGGCGTTCTCGGTGGCTGCACCGAGGCTGTGGAACGCCCTCCCAATGGAGGTCCACTTGGCCCTGAACCTCCCCTCTTTCTGCAGACAATGTAAGACCTGACTGTTCCACTGGGCTTTTGGTGAGGGAGATGGGTGGGGGATTGGGGAGGGGAGGGTTTTTTCTAACTCTGCCACAGTTTATTGGATTGTAATTTATTCTGTAAATTATGTTTTTAATTTATACTGTGTGCTTTTATTGATGATTTTGTTGTGCTGTAAGCCACCTGAGCTTCAATAGCAGGAAGGGGTGGCCCAGAAATCTAAGAAAATTAAAATTAAATTAATTAATTAAAATATACTCCTGCAACCCCAGACAGCAACAGACATGCAAAGCATATGAAATATCAGTCAGCATTGTGACCTGAGCTGCAGATGGTGTGACCCTGATTCTGCATCCATTCTGGTGGGGGTGATTATTATTAAAAATATTTCCCACCCACAGCTTTTGCCAGCCTCACGTTGTTCAGGTGCTATGTCCCAAGCCAGACAATGGCACTACTGGCCCAGGAGCCTTCTGATAATTCCTGTGGTTGCTAGTAAAATTTTCGAATGGGCTATGCAGACCACATCCCTGTTGATATGTAAAATATCCAAACTCTAAAGCAGCTTTTGAGGGACTAACCTCTTTGCAGCATGGAGGCACTTGCAGTTTTTCATCCAAAAGTAGAGTTATATCGATTAGACGAGCACATCTGCTTTTTTGTTCAGCAGAACAATACCAGGCCAATTGTGCTCCAAGATCTTGCTAGTAATCACTGTTTTGTATAATTACACATGGGAGTAATTATAGTGGGAGATCCAACCCCCCTCCCCCCGCAAACTTCCTCTACAGGTATAA
The DNA here is from genome assembly GCA_003113815.1 of Sphenodon punctatus. Classification (NCBI taxonomy): domain Eukaryota; kingdom Metazoa; phylum Chordata; class Lepidosauria; order Sphenodontia; family Sphenodontidae; genus Sphenodon; species Sphenodon punctatus. The sequence continues at coordinate 2,674,411 of QEPC01000055.1, read as the reverse complement.
GAACAGAGCTTATGTGGGTCATCCTTCACAAATTTTAGCCCAAAGTTACTTGCATACCATGGCTACAGCACTGTCTCCCCTCTGGTAGTGCATAGATCAGCTAGCACTGAGTAGCCCACAACATGTTGGGTGGATTTCTGATGCTCTAATACATCCTGCATTTACTGGTTACATTTTGTTTCACGATATACTTTTTGTAACTGTTGATGACCTGATCCTGGATAATGCACAAATGGTTCCTGACCTAAAGAGCAGTTTTATTATTACTTCCCATGGGCACATAACTGATTTTAGAGCTGTGGATTTTTGTGGTGATCTTACTGATTCTGGGGCATTTCTGATTTCCTGTTCCAACCACAAAATGAGAAGGTTCACCCAAAGTTATCCTCTGCCCCTAAAGGGGCTCTTGACTGCCAGTCCTTTTTGCTATATTCTCATTACTATACTGTTGGCAGATGCTACAGTGGCTGAATGATGTTAGCTGGAGGTGCAAGCTACTGTGGAACAGGATGGAGAAGAGGTAGCTAGGAAGCCACTATGAGCTCACCTTCTCCTCTAGAAGGAGAATTTTATGCAGACAGACATTAGAGTGAAGCCAAGTGACATTCCATCCCTAGTCTGGAATACTGAGAACCACTTTCTCAGCAGAAAGTGAAACCCTTTCAGGTAATGAAAGGCTGCTGCCTCTTAATTTTTTCAGTTATTTATTGTGACATTTTGCAGACAAAATGTCTGCCTATAGGGCCATAGGAATAGCCATACTAAATCTAAGCAGAGCCAAGATGATCAATCCATTTTCCAGTGGATTGGGCAATACCAAAGGACTAAGGCCCTTTTCACATTATTATTATTATTATTAAACATTTATAAAGCGCCAGTTGCAACCTGGCGCTGTACAGAACATACAATCAGATGCGGTCCCTACCTGTGGCTTACAATCTAAAAGACAAGGAGGGGGAGACAAGGAGAGGGGACAGCGGGAGAGACATGGGAGAAGACAGACAAACATTCAGGCAGATGCGAAGTCTCAGGTGCGTGTACTTGGCTTGGTTACAAGGTTACAAGGTGCCCCCCCCCCCGTGCATGTGTGTGTGTGTGTCGGGGCACCTGTGTGAACACCACAGTGGGTGCAGGGGGGTTGGGTGGGCACCCATGGGAACACCAGGGGTGGGGGTGCGCTCCTGCACTCCACCCATCACCTGCACACGGAGCAATGGGAGCCAGTGCCTGATGCTCTGTGCATGGAGATGGGTGGAGGTGGGGGCCCGTGGGAATGCACTGCCGCCCCCCTCCCACACACACACACACGCCGCCTCCCACCAGGGCCCGTATGAAAAGGGCCTAAGATTCCGGGGTCTTGGGTTCTAATTCTTTGCCTTCCTCCATCCTCAGAAGGAGCAGCAGAGCTTGTATTTTACTTCCCTGCATGAATGGTCCATGGCGGTCCGCCACCTGAGCTTCTTACTGAAAGGTTATCTCTCTGAAAAACCACTTCTATTCATCATTTGAAAATATTGTGTCTCAGTGATGTCCTATTTAAACAACATAAATACAACTAGGAAGAACTATTCCCAGAGTTCTGTCCATTTTTAAATAGCTATTCCTGCCACAAGTGTCTCAATTAACTAGTGAGCTGTACCAGATATTTCAGAGGAAAATGCAAGAATGTCTGTGTTAGCCAAAGAGCAGATATTTTGCCTATAACAAATTTTTTTGTTAACCCAATCACCTAGCAGATGGCTTACATTGGGGACCCTGAAAATTAAGATTTTTACTGGAACAGCATTTGAATACTATTTCTATCTGGGTTCATCAATGCTATTCCATCCTCCATCTTGAAGAAAAAGTTGTATTGCTGAATAGAGGTTGCTAACACTCGCTTTTTCTGTAATCCCCCCCGAAACGCAAACAAAGAATGGGTTGTCATACGCCCATTCTCCTCCTCAACCATTCTTTTTTCATGGAAAAACACTTGCTGGCTGTGTCATACAACAGTTGTTTTTTTCCTTTTACAGCTGCACAATTTGCATAGTTTCCAACCATTTCTATTCTATGACAACTCTACAACAGCCACACATCTCATGATTATGAGACTCAATTATTGTAATTCCCTCTTAGCAGGGCTTATGGCAGGGGTTTCTCTGTCACATCTTGCTCGGTGAACCATCATCAACCTGGTGTGCCTGCCCTACCAGTTTCTTCCTTGAACTTCATACTGATTGTTTCTTGTGCTCGTACATCACTGGCCATCTTCTAGAACAGCACCATCAAACCACGTATCTTGCTGTGGTAAGCACCAGCGTGTGACACTTGCTCTCATCTCTCCCTCGCTCCTCAAAATGCATCTTATTGGGTAAAATCAAGCATGACAGTGACCTGCTCTGGCCAATTTTGTCCCACTGTGGTCTGCAGGTCACTGTCACATTTGTGCTCAGGCCCCCAGATGTTTGCCCCAGACTGACCCTGGGCATGTTGGTGGCTAGTCTGGGCTGTTACTTGACAAGGTGCCAAAGTCACAGCCTGGGCTACTGCTCCCCCCACCCCCATTGGGGTCAGTTCTGGGGCAAAGAGGACCATAGCAGGTTAGAACACATATTCTGACCCACCATGACCTGGCCTGGATCGGGGCTGCCATGGTGGTCTGTGATTGGCCACCATGGCTACCCATCATGGTGGGGGGTGGGGCGATGGGTGCAGCATGGGGGCAGGGTTGGGATGGCTCCCAGGCCGCAGTCACATGTGGTTGGTTCCCTGATCTGTCCTCAGTTGTGGCCGTGGCATGGCAGCGATCCACCCCAGTCAGAGTTGCCACGACTCCACTGTGACTTTTGTTTTTACCCATTTCTTTCTCCCACTATGGCTGTTTTTACACAGACATCACCCACCCATGAACACCCATCGGATGGGTGTGAGAGTGCCCGTGTAAACATCCATGAGTGGGTGGGTGCGCGTGCATGACCCACCCACCAACACCCACGGAGCAGCCAGGAAGGAGCCAGCATGCTCCGTGGGTGGAGGTGGGTGGATGGAAATGGGTGTTCAGCACCCACCTGTTTGTGTAAAAACCAAAACACCCACGGGAACGGGCCCGCCGAGACCACAGAGAAATGGCTAGAGAGGCCACGCAGGTGCCCCCAAGCAGACACGCCCACCTGGGGAGACGCCGGACGCCCGGTTGGGAGCCCATAAAAGGGATCCAAAACAGGACATGGGTGCGCCGGCTCCCAATACGTCCGGAAGAAAAGCCTCCAACAAAACAAAGGGAGCCAGCACCGTGATGGGCCAGGGTAAGCAGAGGGACTCTGGGACGCCCAGGGGATGGGAGTCAGCCCAACGGGCTGTGGGGGGGGGGGGAAGTAGGAAGGACCACTAAACACAGCACACCCGTACCACCACAGGGCCGAGGGCAGACTGTGGCGCCCACACTGACCACATACCCCCACTCCAGCACAGCTTAGGGGCACGGGGAAGGGAGTGTGACCAACAGCAAGGTATGTGTGAGGGGACCCCAAGAACCCGGGGAGGGGGGACCCGCATGCCAACAGCGGAAACCACCCAAGGGAGCAGAGGGCGGGCAGCTGACAGCTAACTGTTTCAACCCCCACCCCCAGGAGAGCACCCAGACACAGGTGCAATGCACCACCAGGGAGACAGTCGAGGAGGGCCTCTGTGATAGCCAGGTAAGCCCCCCATGCCCTGGGGGGGAGTGGGGATGGATCCACCCACAAGGGAGCACAGGGGGGCTGTGGGGCAGATGCTAAGCCCTCTGCAATACCCCCAACAGGAGACAACCAGCTCCGCTGTCACCACAGTGACCGGGTGGGTGCCAAGCTGGTAGGCCCCCCACATGCGGTACCCAAAAGGGGGAGCCCTGGTCGAGGCAGGAGACCAGGGACTTCATATGTGGGGGGGGGGGCGCGAAAAGGTCTAGCATGACCTGGCGCGCAGCTACAAGACCAGACAGGTCTATGAAGCCATCGCCCAGGAGATGCAGCGGCACGGGTACAATAGGAATGTCACCCAGTTCATGCAGCAGGCAAAGGACTTGAGGTCCAGATATAAATATACAACAATCTCAAGTCTGGCTGTGCCATGTGTACAATGGAGTTCCATGATGAGCTGGACTGGTTCCTCTGCATGGACAGGAATATAGTTGCCTCCTGCTTACATGGCACCGCTTTTGCCAGGGGCAGGCAGAGGTGCTTACAACACCCCCTCTGTCCGACACACACACCCTGGAGCAGGGGGAGGCCGCTACCCCTGGTGAGGCCAGCCAGGATGCAGGAGGGGATGGCCCCATCACACAGAGGGAGGCGGCGGCGGCCCAGGAACCTGCTCACGCAAACATCGCCCTTCGTGTGCACCCACAGGGCACCAGGCTGCAGGGGATGGGGGATGCACGCAGAGCAGATGGAGACCCGGAATGCCTCCCAGGAAGCGGAGGAACACGATCCAGGTAAGAACGCAATCAGAGCCCGGGGTGGGGTGGGGGGACCGGCCTGGGGGGAGAAGGGAAGGGCCCCGGCCAAGTGACCGGAGCCTAAGCTGGGCAGCAGGGACTGACTGATAGATCCACATTCTCATTATAGCTCAAGGCTCCCTGGAGGTTCACGAGGAGGAGATCGTGGCAGAGGAGGTGGTAGAGGAGGAACCGGTGGCACCCCCGAGAGCAGGACAACGATGGTAGGCCACAAGGGATGGGTCCTGGCCGGTACTGGGGTCATGGGCTAACAGGCCGCCCACAGGGGCAGCCCCTAGAACCGACTGCCCCCCGTGCATGACAGGGAAGGGCCGGTGCACATCACTGTTGGGTAACCGAGTCACACGGGTTAACAGCCCCTGACGGGTATGCTGGGGGGGCACAAGGGGGATGGGACTAAGTGACAGGCCCCATGGGGGAGCTGTGATAGCACGGTCCCAGGTGCATGTGCCCCCAGATGGGGCTAGCTGTGTGGTCCAACAGAGGGGACATGTTTATCGGGACCCCAACTGACCAGTAACATACACCATAGGGATGGACCGGGAGGGGGAGCAACCACCCTGGGGTGACAGGTATGCACAGCTATGGGCACAGAGTATGGACCTGGCAAGCCTCACACCCCAACCTTTTACCATCCCTCCCACAGATGAGTGCCCTGGTCCGGTGAGGGGAGCTACCGCCGGCAGCGCCGAGAGGAATTGGGAGATGCGGATCCAGAACAGGCGGAGGAGAGAGGACCTCAGCAGGGAACTGCTGGAGGAAACCAGAAGGTTAGCGGAGGTGCATGCAGAGGAGCTCGCCCTCCCAAGGACGGTCCGGAGAGGGATGGGGACATATTGGCAGCCATGCTAAACTGGTCCTTCACTGAGCACCTGTGGGACAGACGTCAGACTGCCACCCTCCACCGTGAAATGTGGCTCAACAGAGCTGAGAGGGTGAGGGGACGTGTCGTGCTGGAGGGGACTTCCGCACGGGCCCTTGACCTCATAGGGGAGGCGGTGGGGCTCCTGCGGAGGGAACCCCAGGGTCTCTCAGCCCCACAACAACAGCCTGTGGGGCTGCTCTTCCGGGCTGCACCCCTCCCGGTTCCTCCACAGTTGCCTCCGAGACACACTGGCTTGCTGGCATGTCTCTCCCCCCCCCCCCCCCCCAGTCCCATGGCGCACCTGACAGCCATGGGCCATGGGGCACTCCAAGGCTCCTATGTGCCCTGGGGGCCACCCCATCCCCTGTGCCCCTGCCATGACCCTGTGCGATCCCTGGCCAGGGTGCATCCGCAGCAGCCTTGCTTCGGTCACATCACTTGAAGGCCACGGCACTGTGCAGCTGTATTCCATTGAGATACACTGCCTGGAGTGGCTGATTAGCTCCCAGCTAAAGGCAGTCATGGCCTTGCTGATCTGTCATCGCTACTGCTGGAATGCACCCACCAGGTGCGTGGGGTAGGGATTCACAGGGCCTAGCAGCCGTCCCACTATCAACTGTGTACAGCCGCAGTCCGGCTAGCACAGCACAGCTTCTCGTGCATCACTTAGTCACAGCTGCTCTCCATAGGATCGCAGTGCAAGCCATGGTGCAGCCCTTGGAACAATCATGGCAGGGTGCAGAACGGGCCCTGAGGCCGGCGGTGGTGCAGGGGAGGAGTGGTCGCCTTGTGCCAACATGCTCTTGGGAACGCTGTGGCAGATCCGCGATGTCCAGCTGCTGCTGAGCGACCCCCTGTCAGTGGCAGATGGCTTTGATCTCCTGTCGCGGTACATGTGGGTGATGGGCCATCCGTTGGGGGACCAGCTTGCCGGAGGTGTGCCAGGGAGCTTGGCTTTACCCTCCTTCAACAACCTCTTTGGGACCAACCAGCCACTGTTGTAGTGCCCTGAACTGCTCCGGAGATCATGGCTATTCGCCTGGTGGCTGCACGTCTGGAGTATGGACTGGCCTCCAGGCCGGGGGTTCCCACGTTGCTACCAACTACACCGGCATCCTACTGCATACCTGTAGCATCTCCCATCCACGATTGGACTGCCAGGCGCCTCTTGGGGAGCTGGGCCTGCTACCCACCGATGTTGGGGGACCCCTGCTGACCGGAACCTCTACGGCATGTAAACTTGGCACCCTCCGATTGGTGATGAGCCTATGGGATTTGAAGACTGCAGCTGCCACGGGGAACCACTTTCTGCCCTGTTTCATGGTGGATACGCATATGCGTTCCTGGGGATTCTGCAGGGGTCTGTTCACCTGGGAGGGACTTGTCCGTGGCCAGCAGTTTCAGGGGCACCCTCCAGCCTCTCCATGAGCAGGGCATCCTGAACGGCTCCTCCATCACATTGTCATTGCCGTGCCTGTGCTGTGGGCCGCCTCAACCTGTTCCCCCTCCCTCCCCCGCTCCGGCCCATGGTACTGTGTAATCTGGTGGTAGGCTGGCCTGTCAGCCGCACCCCTTCGCTGCTTCTCTTCACACCGGCCCTGATAGCCCTGTAGCATTACCGAGCAGCTCCTCCCCTCTTGGAGTGGCTTCAATGGTGCCCCCGGGTGCTGGTTGTGGGGAACGAACACGAGCCCCTGCTCGCCACTTCGCAGGCCTCTGTTTGGCCATTCCCCCCCCTTTCACCCGATCATTAATAAAGTCAGTGCCTTTGCCTGTACCACCTTGGGTGCATTCGTGTCTGTGTGCTACGCCAGTCACCCCTCCCATGGCTGCAGCCCTGTCCTCATGTGTTGGTTACTGTGCTGGGGGTAACTGGAGTTTCTGCTCGGGATGACTGGGCTGTCGGGTGGCATACAGTGGTGCATGCTGGATTCTCCTGTGGGCTCCAGGATGGATCATGGGTTCACCCCGGTGGGTGGTGTGGGCCCAACACATCCCGTTGTGAGTCCTGTCCTTCATTTTCCAGTGGCTACCTGGTGTCCTGCTTCCATGTGCAGGCTACCCCCTGCTTCTCCCTGTGGAGGTGTTGTGTACTGCCTGGGTGGATTGGCTGGGCTGTGTGCATTTGCAACATGTGCTGGTGATGTCCCATGGCGGTGCTCTCCGTTGTACCCCCAGCACTGGGGGACGGGGGGCGGGCTGCGGGCCCCAACGCCTTCCTAGTGGCTAGTGTTCCCCTGAGGGCCTTGGCACACACATACCGGGCTGTCTAGCGGGGGTTAGCCATTGGTTGGCCACCCCACCTGGGCCGCTCCACCTTCCATTGCTCCTGGCGCTCCCTGTTGGTTCCCACCATTTGCACTCTAGGCAATGGATTGGCAGCAGGCAGGATGGGCAGCTGACCATGAGTGTAGGCAGTGTACGGGCCTGGTTTTGGCCGCCCACGTTCCTCCTTGGTGTGAGCGGGTGGGGTGCTGACTTGGGCGTCCCAGGCCACTGCATGGGTTGTGCTTGCTGTGTGGTTACCAACCCCTGCTGACCCACACCCTTTCCATGCACCCTCTCCCCTTCTCCTTCTCCCTTCTAGCTACTCTGGTTGTCTTTTTGGTCATTCTCTGCCTGGCACAGATGGCCGGGCAGCTGCAGCATGCGGCCTCGGATCTCTGCGCTGGGGCCCGCCTGTATGAGGAGATCAGTGAGTGTGCTGCATGTGTGCGGGGCCCTCTCCCCAGGTGTCCATGGTTCCACGTTGTTGGGGCCCACTGTCCTGTCCTGATGACCCTTTCTCTCTATTCCTTAGTGCAGGCAATGATTGCAGAATGGACCAGGGAGCAGGAGGATGTTGTGCAGCTGCTGCTGCTGCACCTCCTGAAGCGGGTGCACTGCCTGGACCATGCCCAGGTGGATCGTTGGAGGCAGGTACAGGGCCGGCATCCCTATTGAGGCTGGGGCCCCGCCCCACGGACCCGCTGTCCGTGCTGCCTCCCCATCACCCTTGAACCTTTCCCGTATTGCACGCCCTTCTCTCTTGTAATAAAGTTGCTTTGCCCCCTTCTCTGGTTGTGTCATGTTCCTCTGTGTGGCCTGGTTTCGTGTGTGGGTGCCTCTTGGTGGTTGTGGCACTGTTGCCTGGCAGGGACTGGTTATCCCGTGTCCCTCCCCGCCCCCCCCCCCCCCCCCAGGCACATGTGCAGCTACTCTGACGTATTCTTTGGGTGTTCCCCTGGTTTCCCTGACCTGGGGTGTTTGTGGCCAGTCGGCCACCTGTCTTGGTTCCTTTCTATCCCCCACCGCCCCGGTCTCATTCTACCCCTTTCCCCCTGGTTCCTTGGGCTGGTGGGTCTGTCCCCTTGGCTGTTGTCCTGGTGCCCTGCCCCTCCCTGCATTTGCGATAGCTCCCCCTGCCCTCCCCCCTCCCGTCGGCCGCACGGATCCCTTGTTGGTGTGGAGATTCCTGCAGTGGGTTTGCTGCCTGTTGGTGTGGTCTGGGTCTCCACCCCCCGCCCCCCATGCTGTTCCCTGCCAGCCCGGCTGTGCTGTGGGCTTCTGGTCCTGCCGGCATGCCTGCATGTGTCTGGTTCCTGGCTCCTTGTCTGGAGGCCTTGGGATTGTGTGTGTGTGGGGGGGGGCCTCTGTGTTGGGGTCCCCTGCTGCATCGGGCCTCTGCCTTCCTCCCCTGTGCCCCTTCCCACCCCACCCCTGCTGGGGACCACCTGCCTCCTTCGCCATGCAGCCCTTCCCTGTGTGGCTGTGTTCATCGCTGTGTGTGGACGAGTTTTGGTTTGGGGGAGTCCGTGGCACCTGACTGTCTGGCCCTGTCACTGGGCTGGCTGGGGTCTGCTACTGTGTGTCTCCTGTCATCCCTGCTCCCTCCTACCCCACCTGCACAGGGTCTGGCGGTTCATGGGCGGAGCTGCGTGCTGCGGCTCATTTGCCCTCAGTCGGCCATGTTGTGCCGTTGCTGTGCTGGGCGGGGCTTCCCCGCCATTTGGTGTCTCTGGTATCCATGTCACTGTCATGGGTGTTTGCTTGGTGTTTGCCGGGGTGGGTGTTTGGCTGCTGGGTGTGTGCCGGCCCCTTCCCTTCTGTCCCACAACCCCCTGTGGCGCCGTCCGTGTCAACGTCACCTGGCTCGGTGCCACCAGGTGTTCGCCAGGTGAGCTCCCCCACCCATCTCCACACACTGGGCCAGCGGTGGCATCTGTGTAAAAAAGGCCTATATTAAAACACCTATGCTTTCCACACCCACCCCAGCTTTTGTTCTTAAAATGACCAATTTGGGCTCTTTGGCCATTTTCAAACAGACCACACAGGCACCGCGGTCTGTGGGGGATGGGTGCAGGTCGAGGTGGCAGCGAGTGGGTGGTGCGTGGGCGACCCGTCCCACAGATGCTATCCCACTTCCACCCATCTCCATGCATGGAGCATCCGTCATTGGCGCCTGTTGCTCCATGTGTGGGTGAAGGTGGGTAGAGTGCAGGAGCACGCACCCCCACCCACCTGCCCTGGCGATCCCACAGATGCTCTCCCCCCACCATCCACCCGCCCGCACACGTGGGTGAGGGATGTGGGTGTCCGTGCAAAAAGGGCCTTTATGTGTTATCTTTCCCTCCTACTCCTCCACCCACTATTTTTGCTGCATTTGACACCTCTCAGATATACTACTAGTTTTTGTGTTAAAGGATGGGTGGAGGGATTTTGTGTATATACTTAGAAATAGGCTTACACTATGTTGTGTGTCCGTCCCAGCACTGGACTAAAGAGAAGAGGATTTACATACATTTGAAATAAAATGATTATCTGAATCCACCGTTCAGCTTTCCCCCATTGCCATCGATAGGGGGAAATGCAGTAAACACTGAGACTGCAGGGCCTGGGTCAGATGAAAAAGAAAGGTAGAGCTGGGTGTCATCAGCATATTGATGAAATTTCACCCCAACCCTCCAAATGACCTCGCCCAGTGGCCTGATATATATGTTGAACATGAGATACTTTCCAGCCCTAAAATTTTGTGATCCCAAAGCACTTCACTATTTATTTACTTTTTTACACACAGCACCACTGAATGCAGCTCCTTCTGGAGTGGGCAGTAGCTGTAGCCTTACAGATAATTGGCTTGCTGCCAAATTGCATGGCAGGGGAAAGTGTGCCCAAGATGTCTGGGAGAGAAAAGAGGGACCCTACTGTGCCTTCAGGAGGTAATGATCTAACCATCCCAATCATGTCGTAACAACACCCCCGATAATTGGAACCCCCGTTTCCAGACCTGGTGCAAAACATAAGGTCCAATGTATGTCCCAGCTCATGTTGAACCAGATATTACCTCAGATAGGTCCATGGTTGTCATGGAGGCCATGAACTCCTGCTCTGCCCCTGAAAGGCTGGCCTCATTGTATATGTTGAATAAACCCAAGACAATAAGTCTGGGTGATTCCAGCACCACCTCTGAGACCAGCTCAGCTAGATCAGTCAGGAAGTCTGCTCTCTAGCAGGGTGGTCGATACAACAAGCAGAATCCCTAATCTGTCCCTTGCCAAATTCAACATGAAGTGGACACACTCCATATTGGGTGAGTCCATGTGAAGCACACAGGACCTGGGGTGTTTAATGTCTCATATGAAATAGTCACACATAGTAGAATGTTCTGGAGCTCAATTGATTTACTGAAGGCTGAAAAGTTGAGTTGAGTCAGCTTAGACTAACATTTCTAGAATCCTTGAAATAACAGTTTCAAAGAGTGCACTGGATAAGGGCAAGGTGGTTGGTGTGCTGCAGCCACTTGGTATCACAAAAACCTGTATTGATTTGAAGATTCCTTGTGCTCCCCTTGTACCTGTCTATCATATCCACTTGTTGTCCCTTGCATTATACCTAGACTGTAAACTGTCGAGGGCAGGGACCTTCTTTTTGTTCTCTTTGGTTGTCCAATGCCTAGTGCAATAGGGAGCTGGTCCATGACTTAGATTCTAGACGCTGCCACAATATTATACTATTACTACTGCTAAATTAGGGTTTACTATTCAGGAAAAGAATCTTGGCGCCATCCCCATTGGAATGTGTTAAGCAACGTTAGTGTGACAGCACAGAAGACATAATGCATGATCCAAGCACTTACAATATAAACCAGAGAGAGTAGAGAGGTCAGATTAAGAAGAGGATCAATTGAATAATATTGGTTACTAATTATGGTTAGTAATATTTGTAAACAATAACAAATATTTTTTGTGGACATCAGAAGTGAGTCCTTAAGAGGCATTAAAACAAAGATAGTTTGGGGACTTGGTGGATTAGAATAGGGTGGGCTTTCTTTGCATAGAAGATTTGAGGGTGGGATAAGGGGTGTCTTAGGGTGAAAACAGACATGATGCTAACCACCCTTTAACCACCCTTGGTGGTTATTTATGCATGCTGCAGGGCTGTATTGGTGCCCTATGCAGCCCTGCAACATGCATAAATAACCACCAAGGGTGGTTAAAGGGTGGTTAGCGTCATGTCTGTTTTCACCCTTAATTAACGACAGCTGTAGAACATGGATAGGGGTCCTCAGGCCCAGGGGCAAAACATGGCCCACGGCTAGTTTATATCTGGCCCAACCCTGTTGTAGAAGGAAAAAAAGAATAGGCCATCAAGTCTGGTATGTTACAAAAGAAACTGTGGCAGAGCTATGTAGTTTCTTGAAGGCAAGTATGAGAATTTAAAGTTAATTGGATAATGAGCGTAGTCAAGCAGGGTTATGTGGTCAAATCGGCAGATTCAGAAATGCTAGCAACAGATATTTTTAAATTTAAATTAACATCTGTGACAATTTCATTAATTGAATCAGAATCATCATTCTCTCAGTCCTTTAAAATCTTTTGTTGCTCTCTTCACCCTTCTATCTTTCCTCCATCTGCTTTGCTTACATGAGTGATAATCAACCATGATGGCTTATAAATATCCAACTGCAGAGAAGATAAATGACTCGCCCTATGCTGAACTTTACCTCCCTAATTTGATACTTTCCATAGATCCTGTGTACGTCCAATCAGCTTGGCACACAGACAGCAGTAAAATATGGCAGAAACTCTACACGCACTGAGGCATATCAACAATGGCATCCCTATAAACAATGGACATTGGCCCAAATGCAACTAAGGAAAAAGTAGATCAAAGTATTGTCTTTAAAAGCTTGAAGGATGATGATGATTATGATTGATGATGTTCAGGGAGCTCATGTAAGTGCACGTGTATTAAAGACACACGGCTGGCACATTGGGCATTTTAACAGTTACTAGCAATGCACTCAGATCATTTCTCAGTGATTAAAGAACTCCATTAGGCAACCTTTGGCCAACTAGAATAACCTGATTCACCAGATGGAAAGATATATATCATTTTCCAAAATACCTGAAATGCTTCAGTTTAAACCAATTTATACAATTGCCTGTTTGAACAAAAAAATAATTATTCTGCAAGGATACGTGAATTCTACACTGTTCGAAAATCCCTGCCATCTGACGTAGGGGGATTTATAGGTTTAGTGGAAATTGCTTTCCCCACTGTCCAGATTAAATACTGTGGGATGATTTTTTGTATGAGTAAACATCCTTCCAATAATGAACAGACCCATAATGTCTTAAAAGGAGAAACAAGACCTGCACTGTGGTTTTCTTCTGATTTTTGTGGACTATTTCTGGACACAGGACCCTAGGATATCATGTTGACTGTTCATAAAATGCAGTTTGTCATCTTGTTGCTGCTGTGGGGATGGGTTTTGTCTACAGAATGCAGAGCCCACTGGCAAGGAAAAGAAATACATGAAGTATATAAGAAGGGCAGGTGAGTCTGCTGTACATTTAAGCCTACAGAATATGGGTAAAATCAACATTTCAGATTACTATATCAGTCCTAAGAGTCTAAGAAAGATTTCAGTGCTTTGTAATAACCGGGTTCTGCTAGCCACCTCAGATCTTTCGCTTTGCTCTTATTTCTTTTAATGGTTTCACATTTTTTTTATATATTCAAAACTACTGCACTGTGGTTTCACTCTGGTTTTGTGGACGATTTATGTCCTAAAGTAGTTTGTGGACTAAACCACAATCTGGTTTAACATGGTTTTTGCTTCTAAATTTGAGCAGTCTAGGGGGAGGAAAAGAAGAAGGTTCGACCAATATTACGAATGTTTATTTATGAATGCTAGACTATTTGCTAGAAAGTAGCTAGAAAACCTGTTAATTTCTGGATAGCTGGTAGATGCTCTTTATAACATAAAGAGGACATCTGCCAGAGTGCTTTATAAATCTCCTCACATAAAAGGCACAGCATGAGCATTATTTGTGTATTTCCATTATAATTAATTATTGTTTACACAGTATGTCATCTTTGAGGAAAATAAATCAAATCTGTCTGCAAACCATAATGATGTTGGGTTGAATCAACTGTAGATTAATTATCAAATTGTTTTCATCAAAGGGCACATCCAAATTTTTTCAGTAGTGGCCTATATAGGCATTTAGAAGGACTCCTGTTGATACCAGAGCAGCTTTACGTTAAGTCTCAGGGAAGACAGTCTTTATTTTGCAAAGATTTTGGAGTTGATTAAAAATAGCTACATAGCATGGATTTATACATGTAAGACAAACACGCAATGGGATATAGCTGGAGGGAAAAAAATTCTACTTTGTCTGGAGGATCTTTCTGATTTTAAATCTCTCCTGTTCTGTGTTTAAAATCTTGGCCAAGACAGCTGCTGAACCCAAGACATGACGATGACTATGCCACAGAAGAACTGAATAAAATAGAATGAGATTCTTGGAACGAACTTTTCCCTTTTCCCAGACTAACAGTTCTGAACTGACAGCAATGATATCTTCATTAATATAAAAGAAAAAAATAGTTATTTTGAGGGGTCATGAACAGGGAACAGAACTGTAGTAGTAGTGTCAAGGTTTTACAAAAATTAAATCATTTCTGCAGGTATCACTATTGAGAAACATTATCACAAATTACATGGCTTGAAACTGTTTCTTCAACTATGCCTCCTATTTTCCTGATTTAGAAATCAAGGCCAGTCCATTGCACAGCAGAATTACTGCAGTGTCAGTATTAACATCTGTGAATCCAAGACTCATCTTGTAATATATACGAAATGTATCCAAGAGTGATAGCAAACCTGAAATAATGAACCCAATAATTTCTGTTCATAAAGTTAACCCAAAATGGATACATGGCAAGGGATCACATTGTCCATTTTTATTTCTATTCAAGTTCATGAAAATGGCAGTAGAGGTTTCGTGCTGGGCTATAATTGATACTTGCAAAACAAGTGGCAAGATGCATGCTGTCAACTTTAACTGAACAAGTTATTATTATTTATATAGTGCCTGCAATGTGCCTGGTATTGTGCAGTTGTGATAAGAGACCAGCCCCTGCCTGCATGGGCTTACAATCTAGAATGGACAAGGAAGGGGCACAAGAGGTTGCAGGCCCACATGCTTAGCTTAAGTACAAGGGGAGGAGAGAGGTCCTGATGGAAAAAGCAGGATAAAGAGAGGTATAGGTGAGCAGTCTATAGAGATGAGGAGGAATCTGAAGGTTGGGGAAGAGGGAGCAGTGTATATGTACAACACTAGAAATAAAACTTAAGACGTGAAATCAATTGTATGAAAGATGAAAGGAAGCTAGCAAAAGGAAGAAAGTTGTATTCAGGAAAACACTTGGAAATATATAAAGTGTTCCTTTTGTGCCTTCTGATGTTTTTCATTGCCCCAGCAGAAGCTGTGGCAGACATTGGGTATTTTTAGACAGATACGGTGTGGTGGCTTCCTCCTGGGGGAGAGGTCAGTGTGGCTTGGTGTTCTGGACAGAGACAGCCTGCCCCGGAGCTGCTCCAGGGGTGCACCCCCACATCTGCCTGTTTGCAGCCCCACCTTGGTCAGCTTCATATGGACCTGGTGGGTTCCCTGGCCCACCCATGTGGTGCCCGCCCCCACTATAGACTTGCGGGCGACCCCCTGATGCGCTAGGCTGGCACCCACAACTCTGTTGTGTTGCCCAGGGCAATGGCCAGTTGAAAGTGGAGCAGCAACATGGGTTCACCCATCCGATGGAAAGCTTCTTCACTTTGGGTCAGTGCCCTGGGTTTGATTGGCCCACTCTGCTGGCAGTGCTCCAGGATGTCGTTTAGATGGACAGGCCACCTGGGCCTGAAGCAGGCTGATGCACCGTGGCAGCCTGTCCGTCTAAAAGCACCCATTGTGCATTGGTTAGCCAGGTATGGAGAAAACGCCTAGAATTAACCCTCATGTAACCCTTTCCAGCTCCCTGTTGAAAGGCTAGCATTGCAAGTGGTACTTACTACTACTACTACTACTACTACTTATAATTTCTAAAGCGCTACTAGTCATACACAGTGCTGTATAATACACATAATATATAAAAGACAGTCCCTGCTCCAAGGAGCTTACCATCTAGATAAGACATGAACACAATTAAAAACAAGGCAGTAGATGAATCATGGACTACAGGGTGCAGTTGATTCAGTGTTTGATTTATTCCAGCTAAGATCATGTTAAAAGCAACCTCAAAGAGGTGGGCCTTTAGGCAGGCCTTGAACATGGACGGGGAAGAGGCCAGGTGCACCACCTCAGGAAGAATGTTCCAGGCATACAGTGCAAAGCACGGAGTCAGGGGTTGGTAATGGAGGAGAAGGGTACAGATAAGAGCATCTTGCCCAATGAACAGACTCGGAGGTCACGAGAAGGGGTGTAGGGAGGGATAAGGGAGGAGGGTCTGCCGAGTGAAGACACTTTTAGGTAAGTAGAAGCAGTTTGAGCTGTATACGGAAGCAGATGGGGAGCCAGTGTAGAGACTTGAGGAGGAGGGTTACATGGTTTTAACAGCATACAAGGCAGGTGAGTCTTGGGGCTGAATTCTGCATAGACTGAAGTGGAGATGGATGGTTCAGTAGGAGATCTGCAAGAAGCAGGTTACAATAGTCTAAGGCGAGGCCTCGGCTTCCAAGCTCTGGTTCTGAGCTCCCTTCCATCCACCACCCTGCCCATATAGCTCCAATTGGGCTCAGCTGTGCTCAAGCTGGCCTGGCTGCAGCTGCTAGTGGAAGCAGGGGCGACTGGTGGGTTTTGATGTTGGAGGGGCACTGGGGCAGTAAGGCTGGGCCGGTGGGCCTAGGGGCAGAGCCAGGAGGATGGTAAGCGGAGCCAGGGGGACAGTAGGCCAGTGGCATAGCATAACCCAGCTGCAAGGAATTCCCAGGGTTAACATTGGATGGAAGAAAACAGTCTACATGCACATCAAGCTTAAAATAAATAATTTATAAACCCAAAACACAGGGACCCATCCTTGTAAAGCACCCCAGTCACAGCCTGAGTCCAATTTTACCACGCACATCCCATTT
>QEPC01000055.1:2600218-2622012 GCA_003113815.1 Sphenodon punctatus | reverse complement strand
CATGAAAGGCAGAGCACGCAGGCTCCCCCCCCCCATGAAGGGCACCTACCCGAAATGCATAGGGTGTCAGAGTTTTTTATTTGATGATTAGCTACGTTTCTTGTTGTATAGAAGGGTTTTATATTTTACTGATTACATATTGTACATGGATATGATATACTTACATAAATATTTTTCTTATTAGTAAATATTTTTATACACATTTCATTTGGTTTGTCTGTATGGAGTAGACTTTTTGGTGAAGTAGCTTGGATCTGAGTCAGAAAACAGGAAACAAACATTAGATCATAATATAAGAAGGAGCACAGCAAGGCAAGTCCAGTCAGCCGATGGTACTTTGCAAAGTGCTATTTTTTCTAGGATCTTGCCACAATAATCCATGCTTTTATTACCTCGAGACTAGATTACTGCAACGTGCTCTACGTGGGGCTACCCTTGGTGACAGCCCAGAAGTTGCAGCTAGTGCAGGATGCGGCAGCCCGTCTCCCGACTGGGACAGGCCAGCACGAGCCCATAACACCTGTGCTCCGTTCTCTGCTCTGGCTGCCAGTGACTTACCGGTCCCAATTCAAGGTGTTGGTGCTTACCTTTAAAGCCCTAAACGGCCTTGGCCCAACATACCTCAGAGATCGCCTCAACCCCCCGGGATCTGGATCAGTCTCTGCGGTCATCGTGGCGTGCCCTCCTGCGGGTCCCCCGAGTGTCTCGGGTGTCGACCATGCAGAGGGCGTTCTGGGTGGAATACCCTCCTGTCAGAGATCCGTCTGTCTGCAGACCTCTCCTCTTTTCATAGACAATGTAAGACCTGGTTGTTCTGCCTGGCCTTTGGGGACGGGGAAGGGGAGGGTAGGGGGGTAGGTTGTTAGATGGGGTATTATTACTGCTTTTATGTATTACTGTTTTAAATTGTTTTTAGATGTTTTATTGTTGTACGCCACCCTGAGCTGCCTGTAGCAGGAAGGGACAGCATAGAAGCTGAAATAAATAAATAAATCTTTCTGGGTGTGATCCTCATCTGGTATCAAATGATGTATACATGTACTACATTGATTTAAATGGAACTATGCCACTCTACAGCAGCTGAACAGCTGTCTCTCTCTCTTTCCATAAAGCTACAGGAATAGCTCAAAACACTATGGCAACTGTAGTAGGGAAGGGATAGCGCTGTAAAAAGGGTAGCCACACTGATAAAAGGATCACACTGAATGCTGGGGCTAAAAAAAGGGTGTGGGAGCTCATATTGCTAAAAGGATCATACCTATGTCAGTGCTAAAACTGTGTAGGTGCCAAAAGAATTAAGGACATCACTCAGCACCAAATGAAGACAAGAAACCCATTGTCTCCTGGTTATTTAAGGACTGTAAGCTTTTAAGAGGAGGCAGTCTGTAGGGGGCAGCCAGAGAGCGAGGAGCTGAGAATATGGCTCTCTTCGGAGTCAGGCTGCTGCTGGGCTGCATGAGTTCAGATCCAGGAAAAGAGACTGTGAGCATGGACCCTGTGAGGACCCAAGTATCCTTCAGGAGGGACGGGTATCTGAGAACTCCCAGTTGGGGCCAACCCTTTCATATGCCCTAAAAGGGCTTATATTGGACTTTAGGCAAAAGCCTTGTACCCACAAAGGTGGCAAGATACATGAAAAGACTGGTGGAGTAGGTTGGTTGGAAGGGGTGTTTGGAGACCAGACTTACTCAAAGAGATATAAATGTGTGGTTATTTACCCCAGGATCAGGACCCTGTAAGTCTTATCTCAATCCTGAATTGTGATAAAGGACATTTGTGAGCTTGTATACGGACTCGAGAGAGTAAAAGTGGGAACATTGCCTGTGCCAGAACCCTGATCTAACTTCTCCACAGACCCGCCAGTACCCTCTATAGGGCCTGCCGAGTAGTCCCGGCTATAGTAACACTTTAGGAAGATTCACTTCTTGAAACTATGGTAATGTCTGATCCACAAACTACCTACTCTGAAACTCACTCTCTGTGAGCTTCAATGGATTCTGGAAAGAAAGTCTGAACTCAAGCTTAGAGCAAGGAAGCTGCTGTAAGGGCAGGGGCTAGAGATTGCTCTGCCACGTCAAAGAAGCTCAGAGGGTATTGCCTGAGCTAGGAGGGTCTGCTGGGCTCCAGAAGGAGTGTGACTGAGCCAGAGACCCAGAGAGACTGTGCGTGATAACAGAAACTGAGACTCTGTGTGTGTGCTTGAGATGGACGGACTGTGTAGAGACACTGGGTGAACTCGCACATAAGGCTGCTAGAATGTGATGTCCGTGGGGCCCTGGAGGGTTTATAATCAGCCCTGGATGATCCCCAGATCGCTGTTGCGTGTGAGTGAGGCACTCCGAGTTCCAACCCTGCTTTAAACTTGGATCAGATGATTAGATCTGATCTAAACTCGTCAGATCAGACTTTAACGCAGGCCTGGAACTCAAATTGCCTCACTCACACACAACAACGACGGATCTGAGGTTCATCCGGGTCTCGTTATACAGCTTCCCACAGACATCCTATTCTTCTAGCAGTGTTACAAGTGAGATCACCCAATGCATGGAAAGTAAAGACACTTGAGTAAAATCCCCCAAAGCAAGTGATTTATTGGGCAGAACCTTGCTGGAACTTACACCAGGGGGCCTTCATGCTGTTGCAGTGCACACAGCCTTGGTGGGGAGGTTGTTTTTGTTTTTGAACAAAACACACCATGATAAAGCAATGGATGCAATCCTCTCCCCCTTGAAATCCATTGATTCTAATAGGTGAAGGATGACATCCACCCTCTTCAAATTTCCCTCTCACATGAACTTCCATGCTTTCCTCTCTGAGATGATCATTTTATATCCAAAAAGCATGTGACTGTCAAATGTTTGATGAGGCTAGCAAGTTGATGTGTATGTGTGCATTTATTCCTGACATCTCACAATTAGTCATGAAAAGTGATGCATCCAAGTGCTGGCTTCTGGCATTCAGTATATTCTTTGGCCAGCAACAGCGGTTAATTTCTTTCTTGGGGATGTTCAACAGCCCTACCCGAAACTATTGGCCCTTTTCAGTTGTTGTCAGCTATTCATATAGCCAGCCTCTAATCCTATACCGCAGCATAACTCTGAGTAACCGATAGGCCACAGCAATGTTGTGACTGAAATCACAGACTAAAGCCTGAGCAGTCAAATGACTTTGTCCTGTCTTCAGAGGCAAACTTGGCACAATCCTGCAAAATCTCCACTGTCCTCTGCAACTGTATAGATGCGTCCAGAACAGCCTCTGCCAGACCCCAGGCTCTGTCTTTAGAGCTCACTTTTCTTCTCTTTATAAATCTCGAACAGGAGTTAATCATTTTATTCCAAGCTACAGGTCAGTTTGCCTTCTGGCTTGCGTCCCAGCCCATCTCCATTTTGTCCCTGGGCTGCAGCCAGGAGGCTTTTATTTGCAATATTGTTTCCCTAATGCACGACCTCATGCTCTGTCACAAATCTACATCAGAAGTGCTTGCAATTTACCTCTCCTGTGTGCCTAGTGGCATCTCTTGCCCAGAGACATTTGAATTTTTGCATCTGAAAGTATATTCTACAGCTGAAATATTTGTATAAGGGCAGGAGGGTTTGAAATTAGTATTTCACTATTATGTTAAGGGTTTGAATATGCCAGATACCAGCATTATTTTTCACAGGGGCAGGGGTTAATTGTTAAATGAATAGGACAAGATTAGAGCTCAATAACTGTAACTGTCTTCTATAGAGCTACTAGAATTAATGACCATGTTGATCTTTTCCATGTAGCACAATACTAAAACGAAGCCCTGACATCACCAAGTCGCCACTGACAAAGTCAGAACAACTGCTGAGAATAGACGATCACGATTTCAGCATGAGACCAGGTTTTGGAGGTATGAAAAATCTGCTTAGTACTTTTGTTAACCTTAATGTTCATAGCAGCTTTTTGTCTGAAATGATGAGGGTTTTCAGACATGATGGTGGCACGGTTTAGCCCGCTTTCGCATGGATTAACCTGGGTGCCACTGTCACGCCAAAATGCACCCACCAGATGTTAGCAAGGGCTGGCTCCCGAACATGGTGGAAAATAGGCCAGGCTGTGACTTGGGGAAATCCCTGAGTTGCAGCCTGCTCTAGCCCCTACCACAGTCGGGAACTCACTGCTGGACCTGGAGTAAAGTGTGCTTTCTGAAACCCTGCTTTACTTACCGCAGTCTAGTGGCAGGGGGCCTGGGCACCATGGAAGCTGTCAGGGAGGGGAGCAGCTGCATGTCTGCCCAGCTCCCCGCCCTCCCCAGCGACCAGGCCCCCGTCATGTCAGTACACAGGCCTGGCCAAATCCTGACTGCAGTGCTGGTCCAATGCTGGACCGGGTCAGTCCATGGTGGTCCTCAGGTGCTGGCGTATCCGTTTTCACCCTGTATTGCATGGAACAGTCTTCTTAGCCATCCAACTACCATGGCCAGCTTCTGTTAGTCTACGTTGTAAAAACAACAGAAACATTTTAATGGCTGCATGGACTTTAAACAATGTTGCTTTTCTCCTAAGATCTTCTAGCATGGAGAAGACAAAGAGATTGCCTATGGCAGGGGTGGGTGGGGAACCTTTTCTCTCCCAGAGGCTACTTTAAAAATGAGTGCAAGTTCCAAGGGCCACATAGAAGTGGGGAGGAAGGGTGCTTAAGGGATGTATTAATGAAGGGGTGGGTAACTGTGCCATGAATCTGTCCCTTATCAGGTGTTGACACATGAAACAGAAGCTGGCTAGAGCGTGAGGTTGCTCCGTGGAGCCCCCAATTGCTGTTGCCATGGGGATGGACCTCACAGATGGGCCAGTGTTCTGTCCCTGCCCTCCCCCAGAAAGTTGTAGTCACTCTAGTGACACTCCAGGCTGTTGCCCATGACTCTGTGGTGCAGAGCACGTGTGTGGAGGCAGCGTGCACCCTAACAGACAGGGGCAGCCATATGGACACACTGTGGCCCACCCCAACAGATGGTCAGTGGCCCTGTGGGTGTCCATTACTCTGGGGTTGCCTGGATTGGCCCACACGATGGGCTCTAGATTTCCTGGGATGATGCCGTGAGTAGTGGCCCCAGGATGAAGAAGATCCCAGGCCCCAGGATCTGGCCACCAGACAGATGAACAGCTGAATTCCGGGCCAGTACAGGCAGATGTGGGGCAATGTGTCATCTGTTAATTTCCATCCTTACATATATGCCCTCATCTCTTCCCTTACCCAGAGTCCAGTCTTTCAGTATACGTTTATTCAGTTTATGTTTATTTCTAGATGACCGTAAAATCCTAGGGTTTTTAATTCAATGCACCCATATTTGTGTGTAATCAACTAATGTACCATTCTGCTGACCTGGTCTTTTTGTTTATAAGGAAGAATACTTAGATAGCTGAGTGTTAATGTTTTGCTCACAGTTTTGTGGTCATATGTTACAGCAATCCAAGCTTTTAGACGAAAGGATTAAGGAGAACATGCTTTCTTACGACCCACTGGATTAAAGAATGTTGTAATTTATCTACCCTTCCCGGCTGACAGATGGTATTTCAAATCCAGGATACCATTGTACACCCTAATGGGAGAAGCTATTAATCCTAAATGCTCAATATTCAAAATACAAGTATGTTCAATTAATTTAAAACAGTTCATTTTCCGGACAGTCCATTTAATGTGAGTTGCATTAATTAATAAATCCCATGTTCTGTAATTGCCAAGCTTATTGCAGAGACTGGTTAAATTCTCAAGTTGGGGGCGAGGAAATTAAATTTACAGTAGAGTTAATAATGATACCCTGGGTAAGTCCAGGGCTTAATTTTGTTGGTGGGGCAGGAGTGGGGGGCGTTTGCCAGAGCTCAGCCCTGGCAATTAAATTCAAAAGGGTGCTGAGCCTCAGGAAATGTTCCTAGGAGAACTGTGCACCCTAAAATGTGACAGATGAAGAAAAGTTCGATACTGGCTATTTCCGGGTTGGAAGCAAAAGCCAGCTGCAGAGAGGCAAGGTGGTCCAGTGGTTAGGTTTCCAGTGCTCTGACAAGCTATGGGGTAGGTGGCGTGGCTTCCGGGGCAGGCTTGTGCTTGAGCAATTCAGATTTATTTTAATTGTTTTTGCCAGTTAAGCCCTGGGTATGTCAGCATTAGAGAATCCACAGTCCTCAGACCAAATGAGTCCTGTGGCTGCTTTTTACGTATCCCCTCTTCAACGCTGGAATCTGTCCCCTGGATCTAGCCCATACCTTCAAGCACTGAAGACAGAGGTGTAGCTAAGTGGGAATGGGCCACCCAGAGGCATTTAGCCAGTTTTCAGGGGCTGCTAGTCACTGATAATAACATAAGAAGTGCCATACTGAGTCAGAGCAATGGTCATCTACTCATTTGCACATATTCCACGTGGGGTGGGCCCTGCACCTGTTCTAACTACACCTTTGACTAACAGCAAACCTGTTGTGATCCATGGAAGAAGTTCTCTGACTATTTTCTGCCTCTGCCACAGATCACTGCAGGTTTACCATGTGGCAGAAGTGTTTCCACCCCCAAATCACAAATAAGTCCCCATATCATAATGCATCATGGATTTTCCATGGCTCTTTGGAGGGCTTTACTATTTGGAATTGTGACCTCTGAAAGTAACCTATATTTTCACAGAGCTGGGTTCAGGGTCTGGATCCAGGAGCTGGATGCAGAGTCTGCCCTGATATCGGGATCAGACCCCCAAAAGAGGTACATACTCCACTAAGCATAATTGTTTAGTACATCTTTGTCACCATGACTGTGGCAGATCTAATTTGCCCTTCCTGAGCTATGTGCAATTCCCATTGACCTGCATGGGAGCTGTGAGTAGAGCAGGGGTGAGGAACATCTGGCCCACAAGCCAAATGTGGCCCACAGCTAGTTTTTATTTGGCTCCTTTCCAACTCATGGAACAACCTCTAACCCCCAGATATTGCAAGACTAAGCCTAGGGTAAGGGAGCAGAGATGAGGGCATGCACACAATGATAGAGGACAGATCCATGCACAGCAATATGATTTGTGCCTTCCTCTTCCTGAGCAAACCCTTAAGGACCACCCATTAGGAATGTGCGAATGCGGTTCGGATGTTCGGAGCTGAGGCCGAACTCGACCTGTTTGGACTACTGAACCGAACGTCCAAACAGTTTGGAAAAGTTTGGATGAGTTCGGATAAGTTCAGGGGCAGGAAAAATGTGACTTTTGGCGGGAAAAAGGAAGGGGGCGGCAGCTGAGGAGCAGACTTCCTGGCACCAGGGGTGGAGACCAGGGGTGATTTCAGGGCCAAATGATACTGATAAAAAAAAAATATTCGATTTCTGTATCGGTATTGATAGCGCTATTTTTGGATGTTCGGCCAAACCGGACTCCACCGAACTGAACAACCGAACCTGAACTCAGGTTTTGAACCAAACGTCCGAACCACGTTCTGTTCGCACATCCCTACCCCCATCCCAAGCCTCTATGTGGCTCTCGGAGCTTGTCCTAATTTTTGAAGTGGTCCCTAGTAGGGAAGATATTCCCCACTGCAGGAATAGGGTGTGTCTGCAGTGTGACACTCTTGTATCAGAAGTCATAAGAATATAAGTAGTGTCGTACTGGGTCAGACCAATGGTCCATCAAGTCCAGCATCCTGTCTCCGACAGTGGCCATTATCTCTCTCTTGGGAGCAGTACCCAACAGGTCACAATGGGCAATCCGTTCCCGGTTGTTCCAGCCCCTGACAGTAAGAGGTTATGTTCCCAAAACCTACTTGGATAATAGCCATTAATGGACCTATCCTCCAAGAACTTATCCAATCCCTTTTTAAAACTAGCTACACTACTGGCCGTCACCACTTTCTCTGGCAATAAGTTCCACAAGTTAATTGTGCGCTGAGTGGAAAAAAACCTTTCTCTTATTTGTATTAAATCTTCTGCCAGTTAACTTCATGGAGTGTCCCCTTGTTTTAGTACTGTTAGAGAGGGTAAATAACGGCTCCCTATTACATGTTCCACATCACTCATGATTTTATAAACTTCTATCACATCCCCTCTGTCGTCTCTTCAAGCCCCAACCTATCAAGCCTCTCTTCATATGGGAGCCATTCCACACCCTTGATCATTTTTGTTGCCCTTCTCTGTACCTCTTCTAGTTCTACTATATCTTGTTTGAGATGGGGTGACCAGAACTGCACACACTACTCCAGGTGTGGTTGTACCATAGATCAATATAGAGGCATTACAATATTTTCAGTTTTATTCTCTATCCCTTTCCGAATAATTCCTAATATTCTGTTTGCTTTTTTGACGACCGCCATAAACTGAGCTGAGGATTTCAATGTATTGCCATAATGTCTCCAAGATCCCTTTCCTGAGGGGTAACTCCTAATTTAGAACCCATCATTGTATACATATAATTTGTGTTATTTTTCTCTATGTGCATCACTTGCACTTGTCCACATTAAATTTCATCTGCCATTTGCCTGAGTTCTCGCATTCTCATGAATGTTGCATCCCTTGTCTCTCCCTCTGTTCCCCCTTCCCTATCTCCCCTCCCCCTGTCTTTAGATTGTAAGCTCTCGGTCAGGGACCATGTCTATCTTATTTTCTGTAAAGCGCCAGGTACATCACTGGCGCTATATAAAAGCTAATAATAATAATAAATTAATAAATAATTTAGATGCCCAGTCACCCAGTCTCGCAAGATCCTCCTGCAATTTTTCATAGTCCGCTCATGTTTTAACTACCTTGAATAACTTTCTGTCATCTGCAAATTTGATCACCTCACTCTTTTTACACCCTTCTCCAGATTATTAATGAATATATTAAACGCTGGTCTCAGTACAGATCCCTGGGGGCACTCCACTAGTTACTTCTCTTCACTGTGATAACTGATCATTTAGTCTCACTCTTTGCTTCCTATCTTTTAACCAGTTGCCAGTCCACGATAGGACACTCCTTTTAACCCATGACTGTTTAATTTTCTCAAGACTCTCTCATGAGGGACCTTATGAAACACCTTATGAAAGTCCAGATACACTATATCAACCGGCCACCAGCTCTATTTGCTCTGTCATTTGGATATATTGTGTACCCTGTTATTACAGTGTCCCATTGGTTATCCTCACTCCACCAGGTCTCAGAGATTCCCATTATGTGTAGATCTTCACTTAGTGCCAAACACTCTAATTCTTCCATCTTACTTTTTAGACTTCTAGCTTTTGTGTATATAGACACTCAAACATATCCTTTTTACTCTTATTCTGGGGATTGTTACTGCATATTTTGTTTAGTTTGGAAGTATTTAACTTTGTCTGTTCCATTGCAATGCTTGCCTGTTCTTTCTCTGATTCTTTCCTGTCCTCTTTCCCTGATTACAATGTATCATTACTAATGATGGTATCCCTATTGGTTCACCTCCATTTGAACCACGTGCTCCATAGCAACTGTCGGCTTTCCCCCACATCTTAGTTTTAAAAGTCCTCTACAAAGTCCTGAACACCTTCAGTTTATCAAGTGCTTCTAAAACCTTGCATGTCTGCAACATGACAAGAGTAACTACACGTACCCTTACAAGCCCAGGTCATTTTTAGGGACAAGTGTTCAGCTAAAAGAAGGGGTATTTTAAGATGTTTAGAGGCTAGGGCAAATGGAATGTTGAAGGCTTCCCTCAGCTTAAAAAAAGCACGTACATTTTAAAAATATATATATAAATAAAAATCTTAAAAGAAAAACAAAACAAAACCCATCTGCCTGGGAGAAAAGTCACTTGCCACCCTGTTTTTCCAGATAGTTCCCACAGAAGTAGGTAGCTCTCCTCTGGTCCAGTAGCTGGTTCTTCCAAAGGGGAATGTCTGGGGACCACGCCTTTCAACCACCTCCTTCAGAACTGGAAGTGTGGAGCAGAGTCATTTCATCACCCACCATCTAACTCTGGGACTAGTGGTGTCAACAGCAGCCAGTGACCACGAGACCAGTTTTGTGTCCTACCTAGCATTCTTGAAGGGAGTGGCTGAAGGATCTGATCACCATGATATGGCACTCTAAATACGAGATGCCCAGATAGCTGCTCGCTTTGGTAAGGGCTTTTTTTAGGTGTGGGGCAAAGCGGTTCTTCTGGATATACAAGGCATTTTCAAAGAAAGAGCCAGAAGTGGCCAAAGGAGCTTTAGGTGCTTCCTGATGGGAATGGGGTATGCACAGGTGTTGATCTAACACCTCAAAGCCCCCATCAGATGTCCCATGCACCCCAATAAATGCTGTTGCCTCAGACAGAACTATGGGTATGTCTACACCACAGCGTAAGCTGCTCCAGTGACTTTACTTTAAGCCATTTTACCTAGTGCTTAGTTGTTGCGTTCCAACCACTCAGTGCTAACGGTTAACACACAAGAACATAATGAGCTGGCATAGATTGACAAGACGACATGAAAAAGAGTGTGTTTATACAATTAAAAACAAGCCAGTTTTTTAAAAAGAGAATACTTTGTTTGCATTTTCCACTCAAGGATCTCAAATGCTGGACAAGCATTCACAATCAAAGGCCTGGTGTCAAGCCCGGTGAAATCACTGGGAGACTTTCCATTCATTCCAATATCTTTTAGATCAGGCCATAAGGGTCACAACATGTTTGTAGGGTAGAGAGTTTCTAACTACATTTGGAATAGGATAACAATACATAATCAGAAAAACTAATCTATTAGATGTATTTGCCTGCTTTACAATACATCCGTCGGGATGAAGTGGATATTATTATTATTAGCAAGCATTTATATAGCACAAGCAATGCACCTGGTGCTTTACAAAGTAATTGAATAGACAAGGTCTCTGCCCTAGGGCTTACAATCTGAGAGATCGGACAGCGGGGTGGGATAACTATTTGTTTCTGGTTTGCTTATTTTGGTTCAGTCAAATAACCAAATATTCTAACTTAATTAACTAAAGTATACAAAGAAATAAATTTCTATTGATACGATAGGTGCCAATGCAGGCACTGAACATGTATGTTTCATAAGTGGCCTGGAAAAATATACATAGGTGGAAACATGTATTTTTCATAAGTGGCCTGGAAAAATATACCTAAGGTGGCAACCCTACTCTGCCAGTCTGACAAGCCTTATAAAGGAAAGAAAATGCAGACAAAACCGTTGCTAAGTCTGCTACCAGTGTAAAAAGGGGGGAAACTGGTTTGGGGGAGGGTGGAGAATACGGATACGGCTAGCTTGGAGGGGAGGTTGTTAGCTTGGGGAGAGTGGTATAAGACATGGGTCTTGCTCAGGGATTGCTGGCTTGAGGGAACGTGAGGTATGTAGCTGGATTGAGAGAGGAGACTGGACCATGGGACTGGCTCATGTGGAAGATTGCTGGATTAGGGATGGGGGAATGTGGCATGGGTCTGGCTTGGGGTGTGGCACTGGCTTGGAGGGGATGGGGCATGGAGCTGGCTCAATGAGGGGGTCTCCGACTTGGGGAGGGAAAATGAGGTATGGTCCTGGTTTGGGAGGGAGTGTTTTCTGGCTCAGAGGAGAGTCAGTGGGTGAAAACTGACATGTGCTTTAATACCGCTTTAACATTTCTTATGCATGCTGCAGGCTGCATAAGGCACCAATACAGCCCTGCAACATGCAGAAGAAATGTTAAAGCTGTGTTACGTGCATGTCTGCTTTCACCCATTGACTTGTGCAAAACAGGATCCCTAGATGAGACTAGGATAGAGGGCTGGCTCAGGGAGGGCACTGGCTTGTGGAAGGGGGGGGAAGTGAAACTGCTAAGGACTCATCATTTCTCCCTGACTTGGCTGGGCTGGGCCTGGCTTGGCTGGGCCTGGCTGCAGTGCTGGAGAGGAGACTGCAGTTGTGAGGCAGCTCCTAAAGGCTCGCTACAGGCTCACCAAGCAGGTGGGGAAGTCGAGAGTCAGAGAGCAACCCAGCTCAAAGCTAGATATGTGATGCAGTTTTGGGGGTCCAGTTTGAGACCTCAGATATTGTGTTGTTTGAAAAACGTTGGGTTCATTCGAGTGCTGAATAAACAGACCTAGTATTTGTGATTTGAATATGGAAGCCGAAAAGGGCTTTTTCTGGTTTATTTGGGTTTTATCAAAACTGGAGCTGAAAGAGGGTACACGCAAAAACAGGTAACCAGTCAAATTTCCAGTACCCAAATCAACCTGGTAAGGATTGAGTACCATGTGGTACCCAATTATGACCCGATCAGATACCCAATGTTCCAAAATGTTGACTTCTGGTTCTGGAATGTCGACTTCTGGTACCGATTTTTGACATTTTAGTTGATATACCAACTCCTGACTGATTTATCAGGTTTCCATCAAGTTCCATTTTTTTTTGTAACTTCCAGTCCCAGAAAACAGCTTTTAGTTCCATTTTCTTTTTACTCTTTTTAAATTTTTCTTCTTAAAACACTTATTTATGGGTCTTCCATTCCAGAAAATGAACTTTCCTGTCCTGGAAAGTCAACTTCCATTCCCAGGAAACTACTTGTGGTCAGTTTTTTTAAAAAAATGTGCCATGTTTCAGTTTTACAGCTTGATATACTGATTGGTATACCAACTGGGAATCAGTACATCGAAAAATTGGTACTGGAAGTACCTGATTTTTCCAGGAATTCAGGTAACCCTTGGTACCCAGGTAACCCATTGGGTACCTGATCGAAAGTGCAGGTATTACCCGCAGGTACTAAATTTAGTACCTGTTTCATCTCTGATTGAAACCTGAATGCACAGTCCTAGTCCTTTCTGTCCTAAGTCATATCCTCACACACAAGAAAATGGCAGCTAGCACCAGTTCATGCAAACGGCCTCCTGAATGCCTTTGTCACCTAATGCTAGATTAGCATTTTGTTGCTGCTCAGAAGAAAACTCCTGGACATTAGGGATGGGCGAACAGAACCGAGTTTGGAGATTTGGTTCAGTTCGGTTCAGAAATCGAGTTTGGTTCGGTCAACTGAACTATTCGAGTTTGGTCCGAACTCCGAACTTCCGAACAGAGTTTGGAAATTCAAACCCCATTGAACTAAATGGAATATTATCTTATAGGGATGGGTGAACAGAACCGAGTTCAGAAATTCAGTTCGGTTTGAAAATTGAGTTCAGTTCAGAAGTTCGGTTCAGTCAACCGAACTGGTCGAGTTTGGTCCGAACTCCGAACTTCTGAACCGCGTTCGCCCATCCCTATTGGACATGTGAAAAGTTATTCATTGTGCAAAGCAGCTACTGAGCAACATCTATGTATGTAAGTAAAAGCAGAAAGCATACAAGACTCCAGCAAGGCAGCTTGTGCAGAGCTCAGTCAACCAGGGAATGAATGTCCATTTTTTTCCTCTGCCCTTTTGGGTGCATTTCCCTCCTCAAATAAACATCTCGTTCTCTCTTTTCTTTCAAAAAAATTTTTTCTAGGCCCTGCAATTCCTGTTGGAGTAGATGTCCAAGTTGAAAGCTTGGACAGTATCTCGGAGGTGGATATGGTAAGTGAAAAGTTAATGAATTATACAAATTGCCTTAAATTATTACATGGTGATAATGCCTCTACTACAGACAGTGCAAGATAACTGCAGATAAAAATACAAAAGGCAGAACTAGAATTGAACCCACACAGCAACATTTGGGTGTGGATCAAGATCTTGAACCCATCTGAAATGATGTTTTAAGCTTTTGTTCCATTTCCTTAGAGAAAAATCATTTTTAAAAATACAAGATGTTTCACTGTTTCAAAAGGAATACTGACATATTCTGGAGATTCCATAAACATTATAGCCAGCTATAGTTATAGGCATATGACAAAATCTGCTCTGTACTAAATTTTTGCCTACTCCTGATTTGGAGCAAGGCTGTGTGGCAGCACAGTTTGCATGTCCTAATTAGCAGCATTTATGTAGCTAGCCACTAGGGATGGGAATACTAATTTAGGATTATTAATTTATTATTATTATTATTATTATTAGCATTAGCTTTTATATAGCGCCAGCGATGTACCTGGGCTCTGTACCTGCTGGGCTCTGTTTGGCTTGCTCTCTGCTGCTTTGCATCTTTACCCACTTGCTAATTGCAGTCCCATCAATTTCACCTGGGCTCTGGCAGCGCTGCTGTTCTCCTGTTCTGCTCTGTCTCACAGATCCGCTCTCCGGCCTGGGGTATTGTCGGCCCTCCCGGGTCAAAAATTGTTTGAGAATTCCCACTAACCCCCACAGAGCTAGAGTGGCCAGATATGCAAATGTTAGAGGACACATGAAAATTACAGGTTGCAAGGCTGCATTGGCTTCAAGTGTGTATATTGTGTGTGGTTCTGGGACTGCGTGTGTATAATAATTTTGATGCCTGTGTTAGGCCTGACAATTTGCAGAACTACACTGTATGCCTCCACAGGGACTATGAGAGAAATGTAGGGACCTGTAGGGTTTGATCCTGAACCCCACCCCCCAGTACCTCCCATCCCCCTATAGCCACTGCATAGTGACTGGCCACGTCCATTTTTGAAGAGACTGGTACTTTATTCACACAGATGGTAGGCAGGTGGGTGGCTACAATCCTCTCCCAGTAATTTCCTTTGTCCCCCCACCCTGCTTAAAATGGGGACTGTGGTGCAGGGGGCTTTGTCCTGCCCACAACATTGAGGATGGGGGGCACTCCCCTCAGCAACCGCACTCTGACAGGGGCATTCCCATGCTTGGTTGCCAGGGAAACTAGAAAGGTGCGAACACACAGTCTCGTGAAACTCAATCTCCGTCCAGTGCCATTTTGGCTGGTACCCAGCTCCGCAGCCAATTCAGGCGTGGAGCTGGAATGGAGCAGACGCACCCACCCACCCTATGAACATGACACTGTGGGTGTTGCTGGTCACCTGTTGCAAGGGGCCATGAAAGAATTTTTTCTTCTGGGTGCAAATTGGCCAGCAACCAGTAGTTTTTCGCCTTCCTCATAGTGCTCACTAATTCGAATTGGCTTGATGGCGTGCACTGTGGTAATACTTGATGCACTCTTGCAGGGGTTCAGCTAGTTGGAAGTTAAGTTATTTAGTTAAATAAATAGCAGAAGGGCATCCTGTCACGGGATTGGGGGTCCACACCCCCACTTTACCGGGTTTGAGTGACTCAGTTTCCCTTGTGCACAGTTCTCTTGAATCAGTTTCTCTCACTGGCTAATTCAAGTGTGCCACAATGAAACTTCTTGTCTCACAGGGGCCTGATCCTTCCCGTTTCCAGACTCTTTACTCTCTGGGTTCGCAAGAGCTTGAGGGCTCTTGTAGCTCACTTGTGTTCCAATATTAGACACTAGACCACTTCTTTATAAAGTAAGAAGATATTTATTGATTACATAACAAGATAGTTGAAACAGAGTGTTATTAGAAATAAAAGGTAAATATAACGCATTCCTAACTTATATTGGTGAGTTCCTAAACTATTAATCTTACCCTAAGCAAAGTCCATAAGTTCTGGTTTTCTCAGCCATAAGGAAATTGGCTGGGCTCTGGCTTCTTAGAGCGAAAGCTGTCTCTCACTTCATCTTCCCCCAGCCAGCTGTTTTGGCTGGTTCTTTCGTATGTAGATGTTTTAGATGGCTTTGCAAGAAGTCTCCAAGCAGTCTTCTTCCAAGTCAAAAAGTTCCTCTTCTCCTCTCTTCCTTCTCATTTAAATAGGAATTTTGTTCCTTTGTTTTGAATTTCCCGCCTCGGGAGCATGGCTTAGGTCATGTCCGCAATCCAGGTAAACATGGAAGTTAATTAACATGTCCATAGGCTGTCTAGCAAGGCAGCTTTCAATCCACGTTCTGTTATCTCTTGTAGTTCCTGCAGACTTGTGACGTGTGAGAGGCCCAACCTGAGTTGTAATTTGAGTTCTACCGTTCTCAGAGTTGACATTACAAACATGTGGAACTTTTAACATTACATAGTGTACCTTTATAGTAACATCGCGTACATGTGAAACCCTTGGTACTATACATTTACCAAACATGTAGTCCCGTGTTACATGTATGTGACCCCATGTTTCCCCGTGACACATCCCCTTAAGGGATGAGACTCACCAGTAAATCTAGCAAGGAGCGATGATTTGACCAACAGACCAGAAGGGAAGAAGATCTACCAATGCTCAATGACAAAACGGTCCCGGGTAGCTCCTCCCCTGCTGCCTTAGGTTACATGGGGGATTACTCCCTGCTTGGGCTGAGCGGCTAGGGTCTTTCACATGACAATAGTTGGAGAGTTTAAATGGGCGGGACCAGAGAACTGCAGGCTGCCCTTGTTTTAGTTAAACTGAACCAAAGCTGGTCCCAGGAGGGGAAGGTCCCCTCCCAGTAACCATTTGAATTAAGTATTGAATTTGAATAAATAATGCAACCTTTACATTCCAAACATGTGTGAATGTCTTCCTACTGGGGTGCGGGACAACTCGGGCTATGCCTAGCTTTATTTTGGAGTTTTTCTTTTCAAGAATACAATTTAACTAGTTTCTATGTTGGATAACTACTTTATAAAACAATTCACCATATAACTATCCAAACCAGAAACTTACAAAACAAAACAAAACTTGCTCCCCAGCACTTCCTCTCCTCAAGACTTGGGCTCACTCCTGGGGCTGGGCCTGTGCTGAATGACTCCTTCTGGGTCTGGGAGCACTACATTGGGTGTCTTCAGATGGACCTGGGGTTAGCCGCCCCCCCCCAGACCTGCTCCGTCCCGTGTACAGGCCCACCCGTCTGCAACGGGTTTACATGGACTTGGCAGCTGCCATGGCCTGCAGTCCGCCTGTATGGCACCCTCCTCCCCTGCCACACCATAGAGTTGCAGACAGATTGCCTGACACTCTAGGCTGGCAACCTTGCACTGAGTCTGTGTTGTACAGAAAGTTAATTCATAAGTTTTGAAATAAATTTCTAGAGGTCATACTGCTATTTTATTTACATATGTTACTTGCAAGTATTATTATTATACTCATTCTGTTTTAATATCTATTAAGAAATAAAATGTACAGTTTTGGGGGGCCCAGTGGCTGGGGGCCTGGCAAAACTGTATCCCTATAACCTCCTCTCCTAGGTCCTGGCCAGACCCATGTTTGTATGTGGGTGTTTGAATGTCTAGCGTAATACGTGGAGCCACCCCTACGAACACACACAGAGGTGTATTTTCATTAGGGAGTGTGTGCGCATGTACATGGGAAGAAAGCACATCTGGGATTGTGTCGCTTCCATTATTTTCTACCTCTAGCCTTGGTGGATTAGTGTGCTCACTCCCCCTGGTGATTGACGTACAGTCTGATTTATTACAGTATAAGATAATGTGCTTTAGAAATTAATATTCCATTTAAAAGATCTTTAACTTCTGAATTAACTAAGGCCAAATCTGTTTGCAGATTTGCCCTGGTGTAGCCCCAGACCAAGTGGTTTGTGGATGGTGGCTCAAGCCTCTTTGTAATGATTAGTTGTGTACTTGATTTGCTTGGTTTATGTTGTCGGAAAATCCCATTGGGTATGGGCATGTTTACATCCATCCCTAACTGCGAATGACAATTAAATGAGCTTTCCAAAAAGTCAAATGTAACACAAACATTATTTTTTTCTTCTTCTCCCTTTTGGTTAACTCTAGGACTTTACCATGACCCTGTACCTTAGACATTACTGGAAAGATGAAAGGCTGTCCTTCCCAAGCACCAATAACCAAAGTATGAC
The DNA here is from genome assembly GCA_003113815.1 of Sphenodon punctatus. Lineage (NCBI taxonomy): Eukaryota > Metazoa > Chordata > Lepidosauria > Sphenodontia > Sphenodontidae > Sphenodon > Sphenodon punctatus. The sequence continues at coordinate 2,604,359 of QEPC01000055.1, read as the reverse complement.
TTTTGATGGCAGGCTAGTGAAAAAGATCTGGGTCCCTGACATGTTCTTTGTGCACTCCAAACGCTCCTTTATCCATGACACCACCACAGATAATGTCATGCTGCGGGTCCAGCCAGACGGCAAGGTACTTTATAGTCTCAGGTAAAGTGGCATTCACAGTCTGTTTTTAGCTATTAGTACAATACCAATGAAAGAGCTTTAATTTTGCTTTCTATTTCTATAGATTGATATGTATATATGTGTGTATATATAATATAAAATCACTAAGTATTGCAATAATGTCTCAAAGCTAGAAATCTCTAGTGGATGATGTCTGATGTTTGATATTAGATTGTCAAACTGTGGTGATGTTTGCTAGGTATCATACAGCATGGCCATCTCTTGCAAGACTTGTGATGAAATTATGAGCATCTCAGCTAGAGCTGAAACGTATAGCAAAAAAATTATCCATGGTTAATATCCAGTATTCTGAATAGCTTGGCCGTTATCCAGTAGCTATCCAGTAACCACAGAGGTTAACCAGTAAGCAGGTATACTGGATAATATTACTCTTTATGCAGTAATGCGGTAAACCAAACCAGGACGGATAGAGTTAAAAAACTAGCCAAATCGTAATATGGTAAACAGTAATACAGTTAACTGGATACATCCAGCGTCTGACCAGATACCATGATAACTTGCCAGATACTGGCTAGTAGAGGTTACTGGTTTCAGCTCTAAATTCCCCATGGTTGTGCAGGATTTATTTATTTACATTTATATCCCGCCCTATCCCCTGAGGCTCACTGCAGTATAATATATATATTCTATTACTGCATAAAGAGTAATATCTGGTATACCTGTTTGGTGGTTAAGCTCTGCGGTTACTGGACAGGTTCTGGATAAGCGCCAAGCTATTCATTTGGAATACTGGATATTAACCATGGAGATATATATATTCACACACGCACGCGCACACAATTAAAAACCCATAAAAATTAAAAACACACCCCTTCACCCCACCCCAAATCTTTCCCTGCCCATTAAATGCCTGGCCAAATAAAAAGGGCTTGCACTGCCTCCAGAAGACACTCAGGCCGTTTTCAGACGTGCAGCGGGGATCAGGCGCGGGAGTGGCGAAACAGCCGCGGCGCTGTTCTAGACGAACCGGAAGTGGAAGTTGTGCGCGTGATCCGGGGCCGCGCATTCTTTGCCGACCGCGATCGAACCGGCCTGCTTTCTCTGGGGTGACATACGCTGCCAGAAAAGAATGCACGGCCCCGGATCACGCGCACAACTTCCGCTTTCGGTTCGTCTAAAACAGCACCGCGGCTGTTTTGCCGCTCCCGCGCCTGATCCAAGTGCACGTCTAAAAGCGGCCTCAGACTAGGTCTTAGGCGAGCATCCAAGGGAAGGGAGTTCCGAAGCTGTAGGGCAGCCACCGAGAATGCCTCTCTGCAGGCCCAACTTGTATGGAACTGGGCCAGTGATGGAACCCGTAAGAGGAGTTCCTGGAAGGGGAAAAGGTTTCCCACTCTTCGGCTAGAGACTGTGGTTGCTGTATTGATCCAATAGAGCTGGAGATCCTTCTGCTATTATGTATGTATTGTAGTGGTTTGTTTTGGTTTTTATCATTCCATTCTTAAATTTCCCCTCATATTTAAATGCTAATGACTCCCCCTCTTCCCCCCAACAGCTTCCTCCCCTGATTGCTTTCATATCTATACCTGTCCCACATTTTCTCAGTCTCTCTTGTTCTGACTTTTTACATGCCTAAGGGAGGGTCCCGTGGGGACCAAAAGGTTGCACACTCTCATCAACAGAAGTTGGCCCAATAAAAGATACCACTGAAACTACTTTGTTTCCATGTATTTTTAAATTCATCTCATGATCTTTGGGGCCTTGTTTTTAAAAAAATTATTAATATTATTTCAGTTTTGCAGCCCCGATCACAGCACCCTGGAAGAACTGGGGTACTTCAAGCATCGGCAGCGCATCAGTTTATGTTCCAGTCCTATAGAATAGTTGATTTACATCCTGGCAACCGATTAGCAAAGCCACTGAGCTCTGCTAAAAGAGACCTTTTCCTCCCAATTTCAGCATTTTCGCATAGTGTTATCCTTCACCTTTTGTTTTTCTTTCTTGCAAGCTTTTTTGTTTTTCTTGCCACACCAAGAGGTTAAGTTATTATAACCCCACCACCACCACCACCCCTTCAAATCAATAATTGGTTCTCTAAGGTGTGAAAGGAAGGAATGTGCCTTCCCTAAAAACGGATAGGCCTTCACAAGATCACATGCTTCCTTTTCAGCAGAAGCTTAAGGCTCAGTTCTAAGCTTGTTTTCACACAAGACACTCTCCACCCACTACCCATCCACCTCCCACGCACTATACATGTTACAGGGCACCCATATGGCAACACTGCAACCATGCAACATGTATAGTGGGGGTGTGTGGAGAATATCTTGTGTGAAAACGGCCTTAGACTTTTGAGTGCATGTTTTGAGAGAATAAATACATACAAGAGCCTTAATCTTGGCATACATTTATGTCAACACACATTCTGAAAGCAGACATTTCATATTGAAGTAATAATAAAAATACAAATAATAATAATAATAATTAATATTTTTTATATAGTGCCATGGCACTCGGAACGCTTTACATAGAACAATTTAACACAACGTTTAATCCTCACAACAACCCTGTGAGGTAGGTTAGGCTGAGAGAGTAGTACATGAGCTGAGTTTGGTTGCAGCAAAAGAGCTATAACTTCTTTTTTTCCCTCCTTTTTTTTGATGGGGAGGATGCTGCCACATTGTGATCCCGAGATTACAGCTTGCATTTTAAGTTGTTTCTAGTTCTATGGCTGCAAGGGAAACTTTCAAAATATGATTCGGATGTACGCCTGTGCAGCTTTATTAGTTTGAGGCTGCGATCCACAAAACACTTACTTCAAAGTAGTCCCACTGAAGCCCACAGGATGTGTGAATCCCGCAGGACTGCTCCGGAGAAAGTGGTTTGTGGCTTGCACCTTTGGGAGCTACAATCCTTGGAGCTAACCCTGGCCGTAGAATCATAGGAGTGGAAAGGAAGAATCTCAGTCAAGAGTCATCTCGTCATAGACAAAAGGAATGGGATGATCAAATTATGAAGATCAGCGCAATCTGCTTTGAGTGAGCTGAGGCTGGTTTGTGGACAAAGTTCAGGACTTGTACCCCTCCCCTTTCTCTGTTCCCTACTATCACCCAAGTTCAACTCGGATTTATTTGAAAATGTAAGGGAGACATGTTTGTTTAAAACAAAACCAACTGGTGGGTGTTTAGCAGCTTTTCAGTGTTGCAAGAGAACAGAGCTTTAAACCCGTGTGCTTGCTTTCTAGGGTCACAGTAACCGCGATGTGCAACATGGATTTCAGTCGCTTTCCCCTGGACACGCAAACGTGCTCACTGGAAATTGAGAGCTGTAAGTAAATTGAATATACATGCAAGGCCAAGATTTTTCTAAATGGATGCCCAAAGTCTTCTCCAAAGTTTATATTGAGGCATCTTAATAAAGCAGCCTGATTTCCCCCCCCCCCCCCAAAAGCCATGAGCAGCTTGAAGCCAACAAATTGGAGAAACTTTCTATATATCTCTTATGCCATTTTGAAATGGGCACAGCTGGGGGTGAGTCCATGTGCGCTACGTGGAGCACACATGCACCTTTGGTGAGTGGGGGGAATTTACACGGGTCAGGATGGGGGTGTGGCTGTGCCCCGCCCCCTACCCACACACTGCCTACTCCTGCCCCCTGCAGACTTAATTTGCATATAGTTTCAGCCTAGGCCCACCCACTCCGCCTACAGACGGGTGCTCAGGTGGGAGAATGGGGCACGCATCCCATTTAACAATGGCCTTAGTTACAGTAATCTTGGGTGTTCTTGATTAAAAGAGTAAGCAAAAATATTTGTCAGAGGTTGGTATGGACTTTTTAAGATTTGCCTCCCCCCCCTCCTTCCCCTTGAAAGAGAGGAAACAATTCAGCCTTCATGGCCCATCTACCTTTTACCTTGAATGGTTCCACTCATTCCTCTCGGGAAGAAGCCAGCGGGTGATGCTGGGGGATGAGACATCGTACCCCCGCGCCTTATCATGCGGCATTCCGCAGGGTTCTATTCTGT
>QEPC01000055.1:2532924-2599328 GCA_003113815.1 Sphenodon punctatus | reverse complement strand
AAAACCTGGCTGTTTGCCCAGGCCTTTGGGGTGGGGGGGGAGGGTGGGTTAGGGTTATGTTCTCTTTTTCTCCCCTATCCTGTTTACTGTTTTAATTCCCGGGGCCCTGTTTTAAACATTTAATGTGTTGATTATTTTAAATTGTTTTATACTTGTTTTTATGTATTTTATATTGTTGTAAGCCGCCCTGAGCTGTTCTCAGGAGGGGGCAGGGTATAAATTGTAGAAATAAATAAATAAATAAATAAGTCCTAAGCTATCTGTCTTCAACAATGGCAGACTGCCTCCCATGCTCTCATTGTGTACTGTATCATACTCATTCACATGTTGATTCACCCATCCAGAATCTACATCTATTGGACAAGACAGCAACACCATCCCCTCAGCTCTGACATTTCACACATGGGCTCTAGCCAGCTCGTGTCCAATATGGATTCTCTATCTAAGGCTGTGTGTAGGAGGTAGTTTCCACTATGGGTAGTTTCCACAAGCACTCTGCCTCATAGCAGAGCATTCCCACAAATGGGCTGGCTCTCTCACTCTGGCCCCGTTCTCCTTCTCTGGGCTTGAACCAGAAACGTAGCTACAATAGATGCAGCAGGTGGGGCTGCACTGCCAGCGTGCTATAGCAGCATCAAGACTCACTGTGACCTCCAACATATTTTCAAAAGTGGATCCATGAAATGGAGAAGCAGGAGGGTCACTTTCAACAAGGCAGCCTAAAACGGAGGTTCCCTGTTGAGTGCCTTTAGCAGGTGGGGTGGTGTCATACCATCTGTGGATGGGGTCATGATCCTGACTGATATTTGATACAGTCCAACTGTTGTTTGATGCTGTGTGGGGCACCAGTTTATCGTTAAGACTCAAAATGAGGTCATGCAGGCAAAAGATTTGGGAGCCACAGTCTTAAAATAAAAATGGTAAGTGGGACTATCCTTAACTATGCCCACTTCCACAGTAAGCATGTCCCCCACCAAAAATGAACCAAATAGGCAGAAGGTCCAGCTGTTCCTACTGAAGCCTTTATACCCTTCTATGAAGATGTATCAATGCATATGAATATCCTCTGACTCCTTTGCATGGCACCAAAGATGTCTACTCTTGCTTCCCCAGATGCCTACACGGAGGATGATCTCATGCTATATTGGAAGAATGGGAATGATTCTCTAAAAACAGATGAGAGGATATCACTATCCCAGTTTCTCATACAGGAATTTCACACCACCACAAAACTTGCCTTTTACAGCAGTACGGGTGAGTGAGCTTTGGCAAGGCTGAGAAAGATGAAAAAAATTGTGGGTATACAATCACTATATCAGAACCAACTCTGTTGCTGTCTGGGGAAATAGACTCTACCTGTATACAGCCCATCAAAACTGCCTCTCAGCTGACTAAAGGGGTCACTACTCCAAGCTGAGAAACCCGCCTTCCTCCAAGGCCAGTGCAAGAAAAGCTTAAACCAATAGGTGCAGAGTTTCCCATTTCTGAAGGGTACAAACAGCAGGAAAGGAGCTGCCTGTCCACCCCCTCATGCTCCAGCACATATGTCTCAACCCCTGGACTCTGAAATGAGGGACAGTGACTCTCAAAATGCAGGATGATGTGGGACATAATTTGCATAAAAGTTGCATATGCAGACAAATTTAGAATAATCTATAAACTATGAGGCTGGGCTACAAAAACACTTTTTTTTTAAAAAGAAGAAAGCAATCTTGAAAATTTAAAGAACTTGCATATTCAATAATAAACTCACTCATAAGCCAGACTTAAACCCTTGTCCTACCAGTCTTTATACCTAACCCAAACACTATCACAGCACTTCTCTTAACTGCTTGACCTCCACACCCCCATGCCAAATGAGCTTCACAGTCTACACAATAAAGCTGACAATAAAGCTCCCCCACCACCCCCCTTCAGCCATTTCTCCTGTGTGGATTCTTTGACAGATGAGATGCTGTGAGGATTTTCTGATGGACAAGTGTTAGCAATATCCTATTACCTAACAGAGAGGCTGGACTGAAAGACTGACTATTTTCTCCCAGTTGTTAGACTACCCTATTCTTCTCTATGAAAGGAGAAGAGTCATTAACGAGTCAGAGAGAACAATAGAGAATCCCTTCTCTCTCCTATGGGAAGGGGTGCTCTAAACTAGCATGGGGCAAACTAATTGGCTAGTCTGGCTCCTTGCAAGTTATCAGTAGTACAATGAGTTGAATTCTCCAGCCCCAAATTGCTCTCCCTCTCACCTACCTTTCTAATCCAGACTTTACAGCAGTTTTCATGGACTGTGGGACAGATAACAAATGAGGTGTGAAATAAGTGGCATCCTGGAAAATCCAGACCACCCAAGAAGTATGCTCCAGCACGCATGAGGGTCTTACCTGGTACCCATTGTGGGTGGAGGGTGTGTGGGCCTCATGGGGCAGGAAGAAAGCACCACCATTTCTATGTCCCCAGGGTGGATGGGGCAGTGGGAGGCAGATGAATGCAGCCTGATGGGCCAGGATTGCCACCTCTCACACTTTGACCTGAGACTCCTATAGACCAAAGTGCGAGTCTCCGGGTCAAACCACAAGAAGTTGTAACTTGAGCGAGGGATGCTGCACAATCCGGTGTGTGCACTGCCCCCCTCACTCCAGGCTAGGCTGACACTAGCACCATGACCCCAGCCTCCACACACACACACACCCTCCTTGCTCTGGCACTGTTGTGACTTTCTGCCAGACTGTCCCATCTCAAACTGTCTGAGTGAAAACCAGACTGTGGGCATTGCCCTCCTTCCCCACCTGCAACTTCCTGACAGGCTCCCATCCCAGAGTCAGCACTCATGCTTAGTCAGAATCTCCTCCTACTATGTGCTTCCCTTTTGCACAATACATGTTTAGTGATATATAAATAACAGTTCCTGTTGCACTCCTGCTAAACCAAATGGTAGCTGGCACCTGGCAGCAGACCCAGCCGTAGGGTGGGGCAGCTGCACTCAGCCCTGTGATGCATGTGGGTCATTGTAGGAAGTGCCAGCACTGTCCACAGAAGTGGTATGACACCACTGCTCCTGAAGCTCCTAGGTCAGTGCTCCCCTCACCTTAGAACACCTGGATGGGGGATGGGTAGGACCACTGGGGCTAGAAGCAGGGCCAAGGCCTCTGGGTCATATGGTGGATGTTAGCGCTCAACATCTGCTCTGACAGCCGCCCTCAGTGGTGTCCCATCCCCCCCACCCCAACCGGAGAAGCGAGGAGATCTACTTCCATCCTTGAGGCTGCCAGGGCCCTGCCCCTCACACAGCTGAGGCTCCTTAAGCCAGCAGTGTGAGTAGGACCCATCAGGAACCTCAAGGATGGTGGGTAAACTCCTTGCTGCTGCTGCTGCTGCCATACCTGTTCCTGAGGGCAATTCCTGGAGTACCATCTACAGCAGACACTTCTGTGGGGCCCCGTCCCCACCTCCTTGCTCCAGGATCTGCCTGTTCCAAGCCCTCCCTGGCTGGCACTGCCCTTGGTGGGAATGTATAGAACTTGCAGGTGTGACGCTAACGGGCCATTTTATGTACGTACCAACTGTATTTAGAAATACAAATACACAAACTGAGACCCATTTTACCTCACATAGAACTTCACTGACTGTAATACAAACTAGCTGCAGCAGGAGTTCCTGAAAAGAGAGCTGACCTATCCAATCTTGTGAGGTGCTACATGCTCTCATCCCCCAGGGACCTCAAAAATACACCAAGGTAGAAAAAGATCCACTCAGCTCCCCAAACCAGTAGACTTGTGGAAACTCTATCTGAACAAGAAAGCCTAGAACTGCTGCACTGTGGTGAAGTGATTTCAAACCGCATTCTGTATTGTTTGTGGGTGATTTCTCTTTGGTGTTAGTTCTTGGGGATTTTTTGTTTCCTTCTCTCTATTACACAGGCTGGTACAATCGCTTGTACATAAACTTCACTTTACGCCGCCACATCTTCTTCTTCTTGCTCCAAACCTACTTCCCTGCCACCCTGATGGTCATGCTGTCCTGGGTGTCCTTCTGGATCGATCGCAGAGCTGTGCCTGCCAGAGTCCCTTTAGGTATGTAAATAGCACACCTGAGTGACAATGATGAGCTTGTGAATGATACACGCCACCTTGGAATTCAGCTGTCACATTTGCAAGTGGAATTGCTTGACTCTTCATGTGTTCTACATTATCCCAGTCAGAACATGGCAGCTATATTCTAGAATAAAAAAACACTTTAGTTTAATAGAGGAGTCAAGGCTCTTACAATTTCCATGGTTTTTGGAGCACAAGTGAATTTGTAAGTTAAGACTCCCACCTTATATTGTGTGCCATGTGAACAGTAAAAACTTTGGACAGTCTCACATATTCTGCTTGCTTACAACTTAGGCTCCATGCACCCATACTTTGCCTTGGTCTTTCAGCCCCAATTCTCTTCCTTTGTAGGTTGGGGACAGCAAGCTCCTCCCCACCCCAATATTATGGACTTGCTTCCTATATTCCCTGTTGTGTAGCCACAATTTCTCCTTCATTTATAGCAACTGGTTTCTCTTGATGCAGAAAAGTGCATTTAAAGTTATTTGTCAAGAGGTGTAGAGGTCTCAGATAATTCAAGTGTGCATTGTATTGATTTCCTGAGTTTGGATTTTTAAAATCCATCATGTAGTGTTTAAGTTATGATGTTTTGAAATTCCCATGTTATCGTATGGAGAGTTATGTTTCAGATGCATGTGGGAATTGCACAGGTCACACATGATAAAGAGAAACTGCAAGCTAAAATAAAGCATGCACAAGATTCCTGCTCAGCTGTTAGATGGTGCACGCAGAGCCCATGTCAGTAGCTGGAGCTGCAAACAGGCCACAGCACAGCCCCAGTCAGCTGCTGCAGGTTGATCTAGCAGGGAAATGGTGTTGCTGGGACCAGCTAGGGCAGGGCGAGAGCCAAAAAGCATGCTTAACTGCCATCTACTGCCTCTTCCTGGAGCAAAGCACGGGCTGATGTAGTGTGATAAACTGAAATGCATGAGAAATTAGTACTTTTCTATGACTGAACATGCAAGGATGGATTGAGCAGGCTCAGTAGCAGCTGCTGAAGCCACCTTCCCTTATCTTGCTCTCAGTTGCTGTGATCAAGTCATACACCCATTCCCATTGTGGGCAGGAGGGGGGTCTATTGCAGGAAAAAAGGAGCTGGAATTATCCAGGAGATGCATTGCAACAAGATCAGCAACTACATACTGTGCAGTTAACCTCCCTACCAACCAACACAGCATGTAATGGAACATGATAGCAGACTATCACGCCATAGTGAAAAGTGCAAAACGTAGGCAGACTCCAAGTATAGAGTCAGTGACCAGAAATTAGAGGGGAATATCAGGAGAGACAGATCACATGCTAAACAGGTGTTTTCCTGCAGGTGTCTCCCCTCCTCAACCTGCTCTCTTGGAGGGTACGGAAGCACAGATGGGGGGGTGGGGTGTACACAAAAATAGGGAATGGACCCATGTTGCAGATCTATGATCTAAACCCTTCTCATCCTGAGCACACCCACCTCAAGCTGTCTCTCCCAGTGCCCTCACCTGGGCCAAGCTGACCACCACAGACACACACACACACCCCCCGCCAGGGCACCCCCTGAAGCCCTCACCTGTTCCCTCTCCCCCAGGACTCCTTCCACCAGACCCGACAGCATCCTCCCTCTCCCTGCAGCCAGAGCTGGCACAAGAATTTTTGCTGCCCTAGGCAAAACTAATTTTTTTGTCGTCCCTGCACTGTACGCAACCCCCCTGCAAAACCTGCACATAAATATGCGTGCGATACTCAGGCATGACTAGCGATCCCAGCTCCCACCACCTTTTGAGTCTTCAGCAGCAGCGTCCCCTCTTGCCAGGTACACCACTGGCACTACATAAATAAAATCATAAATAAATAATAATAATAAATAAATAAATAAATAATTAACAATTAATTGTGAGCCAGTGTAGCCTAGTGAATAAGGTGTTGGATTTGGGCCTTCGAGACCATGGTTCAAATTCTGTTTTAGCCAGGAACTTGCTGGTGGTCTTGGGCTAGTCATTATTTCTATTCCTAGATGGGGAACTGAGGCTGAGAAAGAGTCAGGTTGCTTGGTAGAAGTAAGGATATCACAGTCTGGTGCTTCATCTTTCTACCTCAAAAGGAGCTGCAGAGAGACAAGAGAGACAGGTGCCTCCATACAAACACTTCCACCCCCCAGCAGAGGAAGCTGGGATGGAGCATTCCCTGTGCCAGCTCCCCCTGTGGTTGGGGAGTACTGTCTGAAACGCGTTAACAGCACAATCAAACGCTTGCTGATCAATCCTGTGATGGTGGGTGGGTGTGGGGAAGCAGCAATGGCTGGGCTTACACCACAAACCCTTGTCACAGACAGAGCATCTTACCTCATCAGAAAAGCTGCCATAGGCTGCATTTCATGATGGCTTCCCCCATGGGGGAGGGAAGGGTGAATGCATCCAGGGTAGTTAAAATGGTACGTTTGAGTGGAAGTCCAAATTGGTGCAATAAAAGGTATAATCTTTTCGTTATCTCTTCTCTCTCTCGTACTTTGCACCAAAATGGCAATCACACTCTAAACAGCCAAGGTTGCTCACAACACAGCCAAGGTTAGAAATCTGGGATTCCTGGCTCTCCCTAAGTCACACATATTTTCTTATAGGGAGTAGCATTTTCAGTGAACAGTAGACACAGACTTGTCCACAGTGAATGTATCTGAATGGATTCTTCTGTCCTCAGGAATAACCACAGTTCTGACTATGTCTACAATCATCACTGGTGTAAACGCCTCCATGCCTCGAGTTTCCTACATCAAAGCTGTGGACATTTACCTCTGGGTCAGTTTTGTGTTCGTCTTTCTCTCAGTGCTGGAATATGCCGCTGTCAACTACCTGACTACGGTGCAGGAGCGGAAGGAGAGGAAGCTGCGAGATAGGGTGAGTTCACAACGTTCAGTGCCATCTTGTATGACAGAAGGGTCAGTCTGAGCAGCTGATGATGGTTCAAAGACTGCATCTGAAGTGCAAAATTCTCAGATGCTTGGAAAGAAAGAAGCATGTTGAAGACCTGAGATTATCAACCAAATATTCCTCTTTAGAAGACTTGGGGTGTAAACAGACATGATAGCAGCCTGCATTGGCTTACTCTGGCCCGGGACTCACCCCCTCGTCTGTTTTCCCATCGCCAGATGTTGGCCCGTGTCTTCCCCAGGGTGGGTAAATGGCTGTTGGCCCAGGATGTGGCCTGGGCCCAATCCTGGGCAACCATTACAGGCCAAAGGCTGCCAACGCAGGCCTGCATGTTTGTTTGGCACCCCTCCCTGACCTGGGGAGGGGCAGCTTCAGTTTCCTGCCCTGAGGCAGGCTGGGCCAGGGAGGTGCTTTGCTGACAGTGCATGTTTTTACCCTTGTTTGCTGTGCCAACCAATCCTGCTGAAGGTTCTTCTGCATGAAAAGTGCTATCTTCTGCATGGACAAAATCTTATCTCTGTTAACAGGCCTTTTGTGTGACCAGTTAGTACTTTTGTTGTTGTTGTTGTTAAATTATCTCTTCTTAAAGATAAGTAGCAACAAATAACAGCTGCATTTTGCATAACTCATTGCCTCACTTGCCAAGGAAGATTCAAACCCATCTCAGCATACAACTGACCCTCCATCTGCCTCAGAGGTACTTTTAAAACAAGCAGTAATCTATGTATAGCTATTAACAAGCAGAGTCCAATAATATATGTGTAGAGTCTGCACCTAATCTCTGGAGACGATACACACAGAATGGGGTCCAAATTTATTTCCTTAAATCTGTATTTGTCTTGTCCCACAGCAATGCCTTCACACGACTGCTGATTCCCCTGCATTTCACTGGTCCCTCCCTGCCTCCACGTATTATTTCCCACAATGCAAAGGACATGGAGGAATACCCCTTGTGGTATCCCTACATTTGACAAACAGGAAACTGTCCTTCTGACTGGCCCTTTCTGGATTTCTGTCTGCCTGAACTAGTTGGACTTGGCACTCCGTTTATGGGAAGCCTTGACCCCTCGAAGTGCCATGACATAACTGCACTTTATGGGGGCTTGGCCAGGTTGGGAAGGGTCAAGAGAGTGCCTTAGCCCTGCTCCTTTCTGCATGGGTCATGATACTCTGGTAGTGGTGGTGCTGGAGCTCAGATGAGCATGGCTGCATCTGGTACCGATTAGGGATCTAATCGATAGAAGGAGTCCGAGAAAGTAAGAATAATCCAGCTCTCGACTGTCTGCGCTCCAGTTTAGAGCACATTCCACAGGGCTACAGGAGATCTTCAGAGACAGCCTGTTGGCAGGACTTAATTTGTTGAATAAAAGCAAAACCTGAAGTGCTGGTGAGTTGAATCAAATAGACAATGTAGTATTCACAAATATAGTTTGCATATTGGGATACCCCTCCAAATATCAGAAGTTTGGGGGTATTTTGGTTTATTCACATATCTGATTTCAGAATTTTGTCACTTTCATAGTGTCATTTAGCACTAAATAACACTACCAAAATACCAAAACTGAATAATCAAATAAACAAAAAAACTCAAAACAAAATACCAAAATGACTGAACTGACTGAACCGAATAGCAGATCATATCTGCTCTGCTAGACTCAGTTCAAAGTGCGCAAAGTCATTGGATACGATATTCATGGTGGATATTCATTTCAGCTATAGTGCTGACACACCAGCCTTACCCAGAAGCCTTGTGCCCTGCCCAAGAAGCAAGGATATATTCAGAGGGGCCAGTAGAGCTCTGCAAGTACCTCTGGGTTGTACTGACCCACCAAAAACACACACACGCATGGGGCAGTCAACTCCAAAGCCAACATAAACACTGCCTCTGCCCATACAAACATCCCTCCATGAACAGGGCAATCAACCCACAAATGCACAAGTCCTGGCCCTCACCCCCCACAAATCGGTTGATTGCAAAGAATGGGCATGTGCAAATGACAATATGAAAAACAAGCACAGAGAAATGAGGAGACACAAGAACTGTTCGGAATGGCATACCATCCACTCCTCATTGACATTCCTCCAAGGTCCCTTGTGACAACACCCGTTCTCCACGTCATTCCATTCCCCATAACACTTGTCATGCCACACACTCCATTTCCATGCAGTTCTTTCCCCATGGTTTCCTACTTGTCATTCCACCTGCCCACTTTTGCTTCATGTCATTCCACACATTCCCCACAACCTTTCCTTGTCATTTCACCTACTGCAGTTCTCCTGCTTGTTATTCCATACAGTCCCTTTATCCTACACCTTCCTTGTCATTCTACTTGCATCCCATGACCCACTCTCATCATTCCATGCAGTGCCTTGTTGTTCCACCACTGCCTGTGGCCATTTCTTTGTAGTTCCTTCTAATTCTGTCATTTCACTCTCTACTCCATCTTCCCATTTTTGTTATTCTACTCAGTCCGTCCTTGTCATTCTGCCTATTCCCATGGCCTCCTTGCCAATCTATCCACTCCCTTGAGCCCTTCTGCTTATCCTTCCATACAATTTGTCATTTCACCCATTCCTCCTAGCCCCCCTCATTGACCATTGCTGTTCCTTAGTCCCATTATCCCACCCCTTCTCTCCAGCCCTCCTTGTCATTCCAACAGCTCCCCATTGTCCTCCTTGTCATTTCACCCAGTCACTTGCCATTCCACCTATTGCCCTGGGTCCCCTCCTTTTCATTCTGTACATTCATTGTAGTTTTTACTTATTTCTCCTTCCTTGTATTTCCCTATTAATCACCACAGTCATTCCCTATGTCCCCAACCAACCTGGTAAGTATTTGACTTTGTCTGCAAGGGAGCACCTTTGCATTTCTTTGCAGCCCATTAAATCATATTGTCATTCATTCATCCTCATTATTTCCAAATAGCATTCCATTTCATTTGTTTTAGTGTGTTCCCTGCTGAAGTGCCAGGCTTGAATACCTCTCTCTGTCTCTCTTTTCTCAAAGTGGGACTTTGGCTCTCTGCAGGCAGGACAGCAGGAATCAGCACCCAAGGTGGGACTGTCCCACCTGAATCAGGACTGTTGGGAGGTATGATGTAGAGCAATTACAAGGGCATTCCTCCATGCCCTTAGCGGTATGGGAACTATCACAGGGAAGTAGAGGGAGGACATTGAAATGCAGGAGAATCAGCAGCTGGTGTGAATGTATTGCTGTAAATGTGGCAAGACAAACCCAGATTAAGGAATTTATTATGAGTTGAGGGAGGGGAATTGTGTGAACGAGTCCCAGGCCTTTATTTGAGTTGGTTGTTCTTAGGGAATAAACGCAGAGGGGACCACCTTGATGCCAGCCCCTTGCTGTCTTGGTTTGGAGCGAACAGCACCTGTTTGTTAGCCTGAATCAGGAAAGAGAACAGTCTCTTTTTCCACAACACCTGATGCCGAGGGGTACAGTAGAAAAGACAGGATTGTAGTTTTTAAACTTCTACATAAAAGAGCATTAAGCTAAAAGTGAGCAAACATTAGACACGTGAGCCCAGTCACTGGAACGTAGAGGGGTAAAACACGCTCCAAGCTTGTGGGTCCAGTGATACACCAGGGGTATTTCTCTAGTTTTGCCTCCTCACTGGCAGCATGACTCCCTCATTAGCTCTCCCTGCAGCATTTACCCCAAGGAAAGGGATGGTCCCAGGAAAGCATACCAGAAACTGGCTGCCCCCTCAGCCCAACTTCCTCACGGTCACTGCTCTTTAGCTGGGCTCAGCCCAGCTTCCATCAGGTTCGGTTTTTTCTTTGTCTGTGAAAGGAGAGCAGGAGCATCAAGTCCAGATGCCCCAGGTGCAGTCATCCCTCTTCTTTTGTTCACAGCTTCCTTGTACTTGTGGACTACCTCAGCCACAGCCCATGATGTTAGATGGCAGCTACAGCGACGGGGATATGAATGAACTAGGACAATATGTATCTGAAAATGGAGATAAACAAGACAGAATGATGGTGCAGCTGGCACTTGGCTCAGAAAGGAATTCAACCAGGAGGAAACACCAGAGATAAGTTAGCATGCGGATTGACACCCATGCCATCGACAAGTATTCCAGAATAATATTCCCAGGCGCCTACATCTTATTTAACTTGATATACTGGTCCATTTTTTCATAAACATCAGTTCTTTTTCTAGTCAGTTCTCCACATGGTGCAGTGTTACTGTATTAAATTAATATTTATCATGCTAATAAGAAAATGAAGGAGAGAGATTTGAAAGCTACCTGATTGAGGTTTGTGATATTTTTGTTACTTGGAATTCTTCTGTGCTGTAACACATCTCCAAACACAGTTCAGTTTGGAGCCAAACACTAGAAGAACTGTCTATACTAATTGAAAGCTTTTTGTGTGCGCACACCTTGCAGACCACTGCAGTTTGTTTAAAAGATGCCAGTCGTTCCATCTATCATATGATGCATCCCTCATTTTGTGCCCCCGATACTTTCCTCCACTAAAGAACCAATCCAGCACATGCTTAAACATGTATGTAACTTTCCTCAGGTGAGTTCAGTGGGAATAGTCCTAGGAGGAGGACCATGCACGTCAGTGTTTGCTTAAGGTATCTATTTAGACCCTGGCCCCACACGGAACATTGAATGCTGGGAACAAATCTGCAAAGTCTTCTGATTAAGCCATCCTTCAGTTATCCCAGCATTGGGGCAACTGTAAGATACAGTTACTATTTTTATGGATCTATGTCCCATTTATCTGTGAAAAGAAATTGAGCTTTTGTATAGTAACAGTGTCTTTTTTTATTAAAGAACCCACTTAGATAATCCTAATAAAACCACAGTTTCACAACTGTCAAAATCCTCTCCAGCAATAGTTCCCAAACTTTTTGCCTGTGTAACCTCCAAGAGTCATAAATATAAACCTCTTTACCCTAGACAGCAACAAAGTGTATAAAATATCCATTAGAATCATGAACTCACCACAAGTATCATGACTTCATTTGAGGTCACAGACCATAGTTAGGGAAGTTCTGCTCTAGAGCAACAGTACAAGAGCTTCCACTGAAACAAACTGGAGGTTTGCCACTGAATTCACTGGAGGAGGAGGAACAGGTTTATGACAGCATCTCAATGGAGCAGGATTTTCAGGAGTTTGTTCACAGGAGACGTTTATCCTAACGTCCTGGATCTTGAGTTAACTGCCATCAGGTATTTACATGATGATCTGCTATGGAGTAATTTGCTAGTTAGCCTCGGATAAGCTACCCCTGCTTACTGCAGGAACAGAGCTGTCCCAGAATACAGGAAGTCAGGTGTACATTCCTAGGATAGTTTGTATGCCCCAACTGAAGAACTCCTAAATGCCAAAAGTGTATGAATTTAGCTCTAATGTAAATCCTCATTATCAGTGGCATATGAGAGTGCAGATCCTACAAAGGCTGGATTTATTCTGTTTTATACAACTGGAAAAAGATATTTTCCCCAAAGGAAAACACTATAACCACATAGATGTCAAGATTTGATAACTGGACTATGCTCTGGGACCTTGATTCATCAGGAGGACACATTGGCTGTCACCAGGCACAACAGATCCACTCTGCACTAGTCAAGTCAGCCAGATCGTAGTTGCATCCAACCATTGTACTGGGGTGCCTGCCTGCAGCTATTGCCACCTTTGCGAAGCCTGCTCCTCTTTGTTGGGAGAGGGAGGAGAGTGGAAGCATGAGACCACCTTCCCTCTGGCACCCAATTCAGGAGTGCCGCAAGCCCATGTAGAGCCTCTGCTTGGTATCCATAAAGACAGTCTTCTCTGGTCTGCGTATAGCTGAGTCAGCTAATTGCAATATTGGCACATACAAGACTCCCCCCACTGCGCGTGGATCAAGACCCAAGTACAACTTCTAATGCTCTGATACTGGCTTACATAAGGAACTTCCACTGCAGAGAGAGCTTGAGACATTTGGGGTAAAAGCCTTGCACCCAAGTTTCTGCAACACACTTAACCAATATGTCCAAATAGTAATAGCAAATTCTGTAAAACAATAGGTACCGATTAGTTCATGTGAAAATTTGATGGTCAAACTACTGATCCTTAAGAAAAAGCAATTGGTTATTTTGTGTTCTTCCTGTATAAGGTGACCCAAAAGTATGTATGTGTAACAGGACTTTAATACTCCATTGTGATACAAAGATTCTGTATGTACAGGAGAAATGTTATTCCACACAATACAAAGTGTGACTTTTTCTTTTTGCACTGTAGATATTGCACTGTATCAGTGACAAGTTTGTATGACAAATGGACCTTTTGAAGGAAATCTGATTGAGTAACTAGTTGCGACTTCTACGCACTACATTAGCTACACAGACGTAGAAAATCTTGGAACAGTGTTGTAAATACTTTATTTTTATATGCAACTTAAATTTATTGTAAAATGTTTGAAATTTCGGGAAATGGCCAACATTGTGAACTGAACCTATGTAAATAAGACTTTGCAAATTCTTTTCTTTACACTTGGATTGCTACAGCAAAGTGCGTAAGCCGCCAACACAAATGTATTTAGAATGTCAACCGCCATTGATGATTCTTGGTTAAAATAATTTTGTATTGGGCTATGTCTGCATACATATTATTGTTATCTTAACCTTTCTTGGTACTTTGCCATTCATTCTTGACATTTTGCCAGAGAACAATTTTATTTTGGGGGGTTAAATATATAAAACACCACAGTCTAAACTGAGCACAGATAAAAGTTTTACTCTGGCAACAGTGATTGTTAGAACCAAGGTTCTACCACCATTATCCAAATTGAATACTGTTACTCCAAACAGTTCCATAGATTTCAAGGTCAAGGCTAGTGGCATAGCTGGGTTTAAAAAAGGATTGGGTAAGTTCTTGGAGGATAGGTCCATTAATGGCCATTATCAAAGTAGATTAGGGGATGTAACCTCTGACTATCAGGATATAGGAGTGAACAACAAGAAATTGATAATTCCATTTAATTTATTTATTTCATAATTTAATATCCTGCCCCCTCCCCGCCAATGGCAGCCCAGGGCAGCATACCAACATTATTCAAATAATAAAATAAAGTATAAAATCAGAATATAAAAAAATCAAAATGGATGGAGCTAAATCATCATCGCTACCCCACCCACTACCCATCTCCCCCTCCCCACAAAAGCATGGCAGAACAGCCAGGTCTTACACGGTCAGCAAAAGGAGAAAAGGTCCAGGGCCAGACAGGCTTCTACTGGGAACAGGTTCCACAGCCTTGATGCAGTCACCAAGAATGCCCTCTCCATACTCACCACCCGAGAAACTCAGGGGACCTCAAGAAGGGCGCTCCCAGTTGACCGCAGGGGTCAATCCAGAGTCTGGGGAGTGAGACGGTCCTGCAGATAAGTAGGGCCCGGGCTGTATAGGGCTTTACAGGTAAGGACCAACACTTTGAATCGGGCTCGAAGGCTATAGGGAGCTAGTGGAGCAAACAGACCACTGGTGTAATGTGCTCACAGCAACCCATCCCCATAAGGGGACCTGTTGTGTATGTCTCCAAAGCAACTAAAAATGGCCACTGATGGAGACAGGCTGCTGAGCTTGATGGACCGTTGGTCTGACCCAGTATGGCCAGGAACCTGTGTTGACTGCATTGCTGCAATTTGCAGTGATTTTTGCAGAATCAGTCAATACTCAGTGACAGGCTGAAATTGCAGTGAAACTGCATTGGGAGCTGTCTACATGATCTTTAAGTCCTGGCCCCAAACTAAAACTGCTGCTACAGCTGCTGTCTATTAGGGAGGTGTGACTATGACCCTGAGGGTGAATAAGCCCCTGGGAGATGAATTGTGGGTGAGGAGGGCGTTAGGGCCTTATGCAGGGCCCTGATTCTTCCGCGGAATTTTTTTAAAAATTCCGCGGGAGTCAGGGGCCAATTCTGCGCCTCGGCGCGATTTACCATGCCGGGGGGGGNAATCAGTCAATACTCAGTGACAGGCTGAAATTGCAGTGAAACTGCATTGGGAGCTGTCTACATGATCTTTAAGTCCTGGCCCCAAACTAAAACTGCTGCTACAGCTGCTGTCTATTAGGGAGGTGTGACTATGACCCTGAGGGTGAATAAGCCCCTGGGAGATGAATTGTGGGTGAGGAGGGCGTTAGGGCCTTATGTTTTGGTGAGGGAGGTCTGGGGCCATCATGAGGTGGGAGTTCTGGGATGCTGAAATTCCAGAGGATTTAATGTTTGATTAACAAAGTTGTGATTCTATGTCAAACCTGTTGAAAAGCATGCTGGTAAGCAAATTTGCATGTATAAATTGCTGTATAATTATTCAAGTTAAGTTAGTTATGCTCATGGTGAATTTGCAGAATTTAACTTCACTGGTTGCAGAATTTAAGATTTTTTGGTGCAGTGAACTCGGGTCCCTGAGTATGGCCTTATGTTCTTAAGTGAGATTACAATACTTCTAGTTGTTGACTAACACGGTGCGTGTTGAAGGTCTTCCGCTTGCCAAAGCGGTTGGAAGGAACTGAGGTGGTATGGCTCCGCCCCTTCCCTCTACTGAAGCCTGGTCTCGTGAGGGCAGGAGTCCATGCAAATGGCAGGATGGGGGGCTGTAGCCTTTTCAATTCTAGATTGTTCCAAGCAGTCTGCCTGGAAACTGCTGATACTATAAGAAGATTCCAGTGTCCTGTGGACCAGGGGAAGTATCCCAAGAGTGAGAATTGTGGAGATCCTCAAACAACAATAGTTTTTCCCATGGTTACTACTAGAATACCTAGACTGAAGTTTCTTTTTAACCAGAAAAATGCAAAATTTGACACTGATTAAAACATGTGCTAACTCTGCGGTCTAAACATAGGCCGCAATCCAGAAGTTATGTACTTTGGAATAGCTCCATACTTCAGAGGACATGGTTTGTGAATCGCAGTTGTAGCCTTTAACTACTGTTTGCTGCCCCACTACCTACCGCTGCATGGCTCCAGCCCTCAAGGTGCTCCACTGGCTCATGTCCCATTCACTTCAGTACTAGTTCTTGGTTGCTACCCCCATTTTGTGGAACTCCCTTCCACAGGTTCGTTTCAACACAAGCCTGGGCATCTTCCACAGGCAGTGCAAAACTTTATTTGAAAGAGCATTTGGCGGGCAGGGATACATGGGGTTGGTTAGATTTTTGGATGGGGGAGGGGGAGTTTGTGGGGAGGGTGTTTTTATTGTGTGATTTTTACTGTTTTTAAGTTTTATGGATTGTGAGCTGCCCTAAACTTCGTTGGAAGGGTGGCATGAAATTTGAAAAATAAAGAGAATAGTTTAATGGGGTTTTTGCTGGAAGGATGCTTTGATGGTTGGGCTGCCATTTATGTATCATCAAAATTTAATACATTTCCCCCGATACCTACCCCAATGATTCTTTCCAAACAAGGTGTCTAATGCCCTGAATTCACATTGTTACTTTATTTTTATGCATTTTCAGTTCTAGTGCCTTTTTCATCTGTAGTATTGTATATATCTTCTAGAAGAACAGGCTATGTCAGGCCCAGTGGTTGATTCCAATGGACATTACACCTACAGAAAATATTTTAGTTTCTAACTTTCAAATGTAGATTTTTTTTCATCCGTCAATAGCATTCCATTCTTTTCATTTCCATAAAAAAATCTAATAAGGCTACTAATTGCTTGTTTTCATTAATTTCTAGAAAGAGACATTAATTTCATCCAAGGAACATCATTGGGCTAGTAAAATTCTTGCGTACAAGCAACTGGAATTGTCCCCAGTGACCTACTTTTGCCCTAAAGGTAAACTGTAGTTTATCTTCCTCCTTGCAAGCTGCAGGGATTTGAATCACTATAGGCAGGGACCCATGTTCACGCTGTTTTCTCCATTGCCTCCAATGGGAAAATGCAGTAAACATGGGTCCCTGACTACAGGCAGACAAGATGCCTTCCTTGCAAAAACATTTCCCACCATTATGACCACATAGCCCTTGCATAGCAGAGGTTTCCATAGCCATTAGCATTAAAGCAACTCCAGATCTGGTTATACGTTACTAAGAACACAGCAGTTGGCATATCCTTGCCTAAACTACACTAACATTCCCATCTTGACAACACTAGTTATGCTGGATCAGCAGTGCTCTATAGTTCCTGTTTCTGCCTTAGTCTAGCCCATCTTACCCACCATATGCAAGAATAAGAATTCTTAAAATATTTTTGTTGTATGTGGAAAGTTTTAAGTAAATACTCGTCAGAGCTTCAGCATACTCCTTGCTCCTGCAGACCTCTTTGGTCACAGAAACATTAGCTGGGCAAAAGGAGTTACCATAGCTTTGAGACCTTGTACTATTAATACAGCAAATACCCACCCATTCAACCAGATGCCTTGGAAGATGTGGAGACCAAAAAAGCATCAAGAATCAATAGGTTTCCCACCCCCAGGCTCCTGAGTTCATCCAGAAAGATAACTAGTAGTGTTTCCGGATTACGGAAACTTCCAGGTGACCGAGAACTGGGTAACTGAGTTTCTACTCTACTTTGGACAGCACTGCAGAAATGCAAAGAGATACATATAGCCATTACACAAACCCATTTATTCTTAGGAATACATTTTTTATCCATGTTAGTTTAGAACATATACTGCTACAAGTGTTATGGCAGGGTAAAACAATGAATTATTAGTTTAATTACATTTCAGATTGGCAATATAGGACTTCTGCCAAAAGCAACCCAAAAGGAACCACTAAAAACATAGCTTCCATACGTTGTGTGCAAACACTTAAACTGAAAGAGTTTACCTGTGATGAGAGTTTGCTAGTTTCTTTTGGATGCTATCACTGGCCTCTGGTATTTCCAAAGTACACTGAACCTCATGTGGTTGAATCATTCATCAGTGATTAAAAGCTTATCACTGATGGCAGCCAAGGGGACCCTGATAGGTATAAATTTTATTTCTTCTGGAAATAACAGGCAGCCTTGAAAATGGCAGCAGGTAGACAAATGCTGATGATTTTATCACACTATGACAGGTGGTAGACCCATTATCAGCTATAATCCCTGGCAAGCATCAAGACAAAACTTCCTCTTAAGAACCAAAGGACAGAATCACAAGATAAACACCATGGCCAGATCTGCAAATGGTTGTACAAGGAACAAGCTACATTGTATGTAGACCAGGGGTTGCTTCCCTGCCATAGGTGCCTGCCCGCCCCCACCCCGGTAGTGGGCTGGACACCCCCAGGCAGCTCCCCACTACTTTCCATAAGTTGCTTGGGTAAGCTTGGCAAGCTTGCTGCTTCAGTGCTTCTTACTCTCTTAGCCAGGCGGCTTCACAAGGTCCACGTGGTGCGCTGGCTGCTTCACTGACACCATGACAACCACCACCTTTGTCTTCCCACACCTCTAGTGCTTCTCATGCATGCACACTAATTGAGCAGCATGGGAACCAGGAACCCGGGGAACATCATGCGACTGACTGATTATGATAGACGTTCTGAGCACCCCTGATCTAGGAGATATCTACAGATGACACTAGTCATCACTATTTCACCTATTGGTCATTTGACCTTGGATTTTCATCTCTCTGCAGGAAGAATAAAGGTAATCCACAACAGGAACAGTAAAGACTGCAGAGTAGCAAGCATCCATGTGTAGGTACAGAATTAAGAGAAATTTTAGCCAAAAAGCAGGCTCTTGACAGACACCAGAGAAGCCACACAAGAGCAGAACACTTTCCCTAGCCTGCTGTTAAGCAGTGGCTTCCTTTTACAAAGCTTAACATGTTTGAAGGTCCAAGTGCTTCCCAAAAAGTTCCAAACTGCAACAGCAAAATAGGAAGTATGGCCAAATAACTACCAGAATGCCTCATGTAGCCTGCATTTTCACCATTGCTGCCAACGGAGAGGAAATGCAGAATACACAGGGTCTAATAATTCTCAACAATAAGATCTTTAGACTAAAAGAAGCTCCTAACAAAATTTCATCTGTATGATTTTACTTGCCCGAGGAAGGTTCCTACAAATCTTACACGCTCTTCCTAACAGAAGTTGGTCCAATAAAAGAGATCATCTGAACTACTTATTTTGTCTCCTGCTATGCCGTTGGCGTCTATATGGAATATGCTTAGTATTCCAAAGTATTAGGCTGTTAACAAAGCCAGTCTCCCACCTTTGAAACATGCTCAGCAGCTCACAGCCATCTAGGAGTTGCTGAAAGCCTACAGTCCTTGTGAATACTAGGAAGGTGAAGCTGGGAAAGATCTCACCTCCACAGCAGATCCACCTCCCTGACTTACCATGCACATGGGATAGAAAGGACAGTGGTTGAGAACTTTTTTTGTTTATTAAATGAACACAAATGTCATTGTCCAAGGATCCTGGATACTCTGAAATCTTTAGAAATTAACAGTAGATATCTAGCTGCCCTTATCCCTTTTAAAAAAGGGGGAGATTTTAAATACTTGCTTTTTGAACCATACTACAAACCTCAAATGCAGAGCAAGAAAATTACATGGGCTGAAAGTAAATGAAAGCACGCCCTGGCAAAAACATGTTTTGGGCAAGTGTGTAGTTAATTTGCAATAGAGGCATTAATAGAAAATGCTCTATTATAATAGCATCTCTGACAACTGAACTAGTGACAATATAGCATACTGAGAAAGGTAGTTCCAGGCCATTAGCCATACCAGCATATGAAATACGTTTTTCAAACTACACTTTTCATGATAAAGTTGTGTCTGTCCCTGAGCACTGTACACGAGAATATTCATAGAAAGTGCATCTTGATAAAATGTAATGTTTTCTTATTCTCAAATTAGCCTCTTCTAGAGGAATGTGTCTAGTATGATTAGAACGAAGACACTAAATTTGCACCACACAATGTATAGCCATGCAGCAATGCCAGTGTTCATCCTACTCCTAGGCTATGCTGAAGCCAGGTTCTTCCCTGTTACACTGAAGTTG
Organism: Sphenodon punctatus; assembly: GCA_003113815.1. Lineage (NCBI taxonomy): Eukaryota > Metazoa > Chordata > Lepidosauria > Sphenodontia > Sphenodontidae > Sphenodon > Sphenodon punctatus. The sequence goes on along the minus strand of QEPC01000055.1, from coordinate 2,579,386 downwards.
CCTTCTTCTTTTAGGGTTGCCTGCCTGAAGTCCTCTCTGACTTTTTCCAGCAGGTCTGGTCTGAAGACAACATCCAGTGCAGTCATTGCCAAAACTTTAGCTGTACGCAAGGCATAGAACTGAGCTTCTTCTGACCCTGTGATAAATAACAGAGACCGTTCTAGTCAAAATACAGCTACAAATTTGAGGTGACAGTTTAGTTTGCATTACTGTAATATCTGTAAAAAAAACATTTTTCTGAATGGTTCACAAAGCCCACATTTACTCATCTTGCAAAACTGCAAGGGTTAGTATTTAACTATTTACTATATCTGAATCAAGAGCAGCCATTTGCTACACAGACTGATGATTCTGTTTTTAGAACTGACCAGTTCGTCTTTAAAAATGGACTTTAGTCGGTTCATCAGTAATTGCAAAGATTCTGCTGTGTGGTCAAATCCAGATCCACCCCTATGAACATCATGGTAATTATTAAGTGCCAAGTCAATATCATCTAAAATGATACACAGTAGAAGATGAATATGTTCCTCAGAATCATCTTATTTAGCCTGGGGCTTTAGCTAAGTAATTGTAAATCTACTTTTCCAAGGAGCACTCTGCTGCTCACCTGCAGCTGCAGCGTACTGCTCAGTATGATTCAGTGCATCTGAGCCAATATAAAAATAAGGATGAATCCCAGGAACTATAAAAGTAACATTTCCAAAGTCAGTAGAGCCTAGAGAGGGGCAAAAAGCAAACATTTAATAAGCACTGTTAGCAGTTTTTAGGAAAGTAATTAAGTTGTGGATTTAAGAACATTTTGTTCCCCCATTACCATAGTTTAAAATACCTGAACTGAAAGGATTGCAAAACTGATTATGTTCATCATTCGTTCTAAACTCTACTCACATCTTACCATGTCTGCGCTTTTCTAGAGGGGCAGCATTGAGCAAATACATGCAACAGCATCCAGTATGTATAATCATCTGGAAATAAGACCCATGGAAGCACCAGAGCGCCAGCTAACTTTTCCTGGACCACCAATGGTGCATATTCCACAGGGGAAGGACTAGACACATCAGGAAGCCAGTGCCACCACACTATTTTCAGACTAAAATTTAATGTTAGTTCCAGCTTTCCCCTCCTTACAGAAACATAATTCTGTATTTTTCCACTGTTCACACAAGTTGTTCAGTGATTAGTTTATTTGGGCTGTTAGGATTTGTGGTTTTTAGTGAAGTCTGGCAGTTTGTTGTGAAGTGTTATCAGTGAAAATACTGGAATAGCCATAATGAGATGCAAACTACCAGTGAAATGGTAGTTTCCGCTTTTTGATTCTCCTAGTGGTCTTGTCATCAGTCTGTTGCTGCCATAGCTATTGTACAAAGCTCAGTAAGAGTGAATGGCTAATAAGCACAGAGTTAGCTAGTCCTCGGTTTTGTGCACAACATAAGGTAGTAGACCAATGCCACCCCTCGCCCCCAAAAGGAAGCTTCCTGCATTGGAATAACAAATGACGCTTTCAGTACTACCTGACAGACCATCCAGAAGAGCTTTGTCTGAAAATTCTATTCCAAGCTTTTTCCCATTCTCTCTGTATGCTTCTTCCAGGCTCTTATTTGGAAGCACATTGTAGTAATCTGGCTCATCGCTTTTTATTTCTACCTAAAAAATTAAAATGCACATGCAAGTTTTACATACAGTCTATTGAACCAATTCTGACTTAGCATCTATATACAGAGTATAAAATATACAAAGTGAGCTATTATCTTCAAGCTTTATTAATAGAAGCTTCAAGTCAACTCCAAGTATCTCTTACTTTGCATCTTGTGGCTACAGCTGCAGCCTGAAAGCAGTTTTCAGCTCTCTCTATCAGAACGGAGAGTTCCTTCATCAAAGGAGTACGCAAGTAAAATTCTAGCTCACTGTAAGAAGGGATGATGTTAGGTCTCAGTCCACCATTTTTTATTATGCCTACAAAACAGAAGAGCCAAGTCACTGAAAACTGATCAGAGCATATTACTCACACTTGAAGGTTGTAGTTACAAGACTATGTGAAGAGCGCTAATGATAGTGTTTCAGCAGGATGGAAGCTACTACAGTTTCAACTATGCAGAGTGGCCAAGTATCAGCAGAAGCTGGAAGTATGGAGGCAAAAGTTAGTCCAGCACTGGATGCAAACAATTCAAACCTGAACTGATAAAAAATGCTTTTTAAATTTTTATTTGTAAAAAATCATTATATAGCTGGGTCAGGAGAGAAATATGCAGAGTACCTTTGGTTGGAAGGATATAATTTGTGTTCCTGATGAGAAATGAGGCAAGAAGTAGGATACAGAAGAATGAACTGTGGAAATACCAGCTAGATACTATCGTAAGTTAAGAGTTGGCAAGCAAGCGTTAAGTCTAGTATAGCTTGAGTTTTACATACGTGAAAGTAATGATTTCCTCACATTCTGCAAAGTCTTAGTATAGACACCAGCAGGATGGCACTAGAGTAGCTCTTTCTTTCTAGAATGAAGCGGGAGGTTCCTTTATGAAGCCCAACTCTTTGAGGCAGGGACCCGTCTCTTATCACAACTGTCCAGTGTCAGGCACATTGCTGATACTATATAAATGATGATAAATTTGGACTAGCTGCTCGGTGATGTTCTTAAAAATATACCTTTAAAACACTGTTCATATATTGCTGGTTGCTTTAATATGAAAAGGTTTAAAGTTCCAGACTACTTTAAAAACTGAGAAGTGTATGAGATAAGCTAACCTACTATAAAAATCCAAGAGCTACAAAAATTCCAAGTAAGGAACTGAATTTGCAACCTAAAAATCAAGAACTGGCACCGAACAGAGCAAGCACTCGGTAGTCTGAGTAGCATCAGTATGCTGCTAATATACACCTATAGATCTCTTGCCCCAAACCCTGTCAGCTCAGCCTGGGGAAGACTGAGGTGATGCTGGTGGGGAGGGGCAGCCAATGTGAGGACTCTCTCCCCTTGGGGACCTGCAAGTTGCGGGGATCCAGGCGGAGGTTGTGGGCCAGGTAAGGGGCCTGGGTGTCATTTTTTACCATTATCCATGAAAACTCAGGTATGAGAGACAGTTCGGAAAATGCCCTTTCTAAGTGCACAATCTGTGTAAGCTACACCCATACTTATCGAAGGCTGACAGTGTCACGGTGACCCATGTCCTGGTGACCACAAGGTTTGATTTTTGTAATTGCCCCTTCTATGGGCTTCCAGCAGTGCCGCTTTGTCGCATGCAGCTTGTTCAGAATGTGGCAGCGCGGCTGCTGACTGGTTTGGGCAGCCATGATCATATTACGCCCACCCTGCATTCACTGCACAGGATACTTGTAGAGCAGGAGATTGAATTTAAACTTGCGCTGCTGGGTTTAAACGCCCTGACTATATTTGAGACCTACTTGTGGAACCTCACCCCACTGGCTATCTGTGCTCAGAAATCGCCCACTGTTTGGGGATCCCACCATTGCACCTTAAGGCGATCCGGCCTTTGCTGTGGTGGATCCTTAGTGTGGAACTCCCTCCCTCCAGATGTTTGTCTTAGTTCTCCCGCCTTACCTTCAAAAAGCGTGTGAAAACGTTTGTGCTTTCCAGGTGCTTTTAGAGGATCTGCTACTGGGTCCCGCTTCATGCTCCCTCCCACCCCTTTTAAGCTGATTTTATTTTAAATGTATTTTAAAGTGGTCCAAGCACCATGTGATGAAAGGGCTCTGTATAAATAAAATAACTAACTACAGAGCCAGCGTGGTGTAACGGCTGTGTTTGCAGTACTTGGACTGGGAGGTGGTGGGGGGACCCCAGTTCAAATCTCACCTTAGCCAGAAACTCCCTGGGTGACCTTGGACCAGTCACAATATTCTCTCTGGTGAAGAAAGCTACTAATACTGTGTCAGGAATCCTTTGACTTTATAAGTTAACTGGGAGATCACCAGTATTGCCAGTGATCAATGTTTTTAAAACTAAGGTTCTTGCTCAGCTCACTTATGGTACCGAAATCTGCTTTGCCAACTATAATAAAGATACTGAAGTAGTGCAAAAAAAGTTTATTAGGGGGATATTGGGAGTTCCACTTTGTACACCTATCTTAATATTGCACACCAAAACTGGGATGCATTCTGAAAGTACTGTAGCATCGCTTGGAATAAGCTGCAATGTTTAGAGCCTTCGCAGCTCCCCTACTTCTCTGGGAGGGAACAAGATTCGCACAATGGAAGTAAGAAGCACAGATGGTGGGGAGAGATCCTAAACACCCTTCACAATCTGGGATTTTCCTGTTTTTTGTCTCCATTAACGTCCTCCAATTACATGCCATGCTGAGCAGGCAGATTTTAGATATTTCTTCTGAAACAGAGTTGGCCAAGTTAGCTTTGATTAAAAGTATCTCCTTGATATCCTATGCTGAAGTCTATTTTTCAACTAGAACCATACCTTACTATTTTGGGGGAGGTTTAGACTGTGTAGAATGTCTAGGATATGATTTCAGCTTTTTGACTTGGCTGTCATGAGGGTAACTAGAGCAAATTAAGTATTCCAACAGACTCTGTATCTGCCCCCATGACAAGGTCGAAACATTAAAGCACGTTCTGTATATTTGTCCCCTATATATCGATCTGAGAGATATTTGGCTGTCTCCTTTTCTCTCAAAGGATAAGTTGTGTCCACAAGAACAGGATTTGATAATTCATTTGAATAATGGTAACTCTGATATGCTCAAGGCATTAGTCTTGTTTTTCATAAAGGCACAGCGACTGAGAGGTACCTGTTTGTAACTGGCAATGTTTAGCGCTAATCTTGGTAACATATATTTAATTCTAGGCCAAAATTTGTTGATGCCTTAAGAGTTTTGTCATGCCAGGCAGATTGTATAGTTTAATACTTTGTTCTTTGTATAAAAGTTATTTTTATGTAGTCTGTTTTTTGTGTATTGGTTTAATGGCAAAAGCTGCAATGAACTTAATTTTTGACTTTTTGAAAAATATTCTCTCAGCCTAACCTACCTCACACAGTTATTGTGAGGCTTAAAGTGGTTCTGTTATATGTAAAGTGTTCCACGTGCCTTGGCAGGGGGGCACTATATAAAGATAAATATTATTATTATATTTAGATCTTGTTCAGAGCTTTGAACAGTCAAAGCACAAAATATTCTCTCTCCTCTCCAGTAACACCTTCCCCATAATCAGTAACTTTAACCCCATCACCACCAAAGACTTCCTTCATAACTGCCCCCCACCAGACACAAATCCCCCCCACTCACAATGAAACATGCAGAGCCTGCTGTGCAGGCGAACGTGGGCTAATGTGCACCCACGAGTCTGCAACCCGTCAATTAGGTTGCATGTATGCTATACGCATACAGGTTTGCCAGCACCATAGGGTCATGGGCAAAAGCCTAGTGTTCCGAGCAGTGACTGCTTCCTGCCCCTTTCTCTGGTGCCTTAAAAGGACAGCAAACACCAAAATTCAGACATGCATTGTTCCATCTCCTCCTGGTTTGGAGCACGTGTCCAACACTTGCTCTTCAGAACTCGTTGTCTTCTCCAGAGCTACTTCCACAGTTAATGGTATGTTAATGCACCTAGGGATTGGGGGTGGGTGGGGAGGAGGCTGTATTTACACAACTGCAAGATGAAGGCTTCCACTTATTGCTATCTAATTCATAATAAATAATCATCAAAGAGCAGGTAGAGGTAGAGTTATTTGGTCTGTCGAATGCCATTGGAAATTCTAGCCACAAACCACCCACCAACATTGTTATTTGGAACATAAGCGAGTTGGGGTGCAACCACGATATTCTTATGGGGAACTGGGGTCTAAGCCCATCCCAGAACAGATTGTCTCTCCCCTCGCCACACCCTGGTGCTTCCAACTTCCCAGAAAGGGGAAGGGTCCAGGAGACAGAGCACACAAGCAGAAGGCATTGCTCTGTTGCCATTCTACCTGCTTTCTTCCCTTCATTTGTGAAAAGGCAGGAAGGGGAAAGGAAAGAGGGCAAAGCAGCCACAGAATGCTGCCTCAAGTTCCCCTGCACCTCTCCCTCCAGGCCCTCATTGCTTTTGTCAGGGAGCCTATGCTAGGGAGTGTAGCAGAGAGCAGACAGGACTTCTAACAGGGCCCAGAACTCTTGACTACTTTTTGTGCCATGGTAGGCTCTCCTAGTTTCCAGGCCCATGAAGCAGTGCAAAACATCTGGGGTGGAACTTCTGCCTCAGCCCGTTAAATATAGTTGCAATTTGCACCCTTGAGTCCAATAACAAAAAAATGTGAAGCCCAAGCCAGCTGAAGAGAGCTTTTGTGAGCCTGGAAAAAGAGAGAGAATCATACACTAAGTCTATAAAACACAGGAGTCAAATTAGGTATGGTAAAAATCTCCGGATGCCAAGCACCAGGCTGAAAGGCTTCCCAATGGTTAAGAAATAATAATGAGTATAGACATCCTGGGAGGATTTCAAGTTTGCTTTCGGTACTTAGATGTGTAGTTTTGTGCTCCCTTAATTTAATGAAAAATCAGCTATGCTTCTCTAAATCTTTTCATAGGTAGCCGGGGTGGGACTCCCCTTCCCAAAATGTATCCCTGCAGCAGGGGTATAGCTAAAGATTCAGTCCCTCAGCATCCTCAGCCTCGTTTGTATCCTGAACCTTTTAGTAGTTTGATGTAACCCACTCTTCCCTAGCTTACTTATGAACAGGCCATGTGGAACTGACAACTGCACTGACTGCATCCCCCTGCCCCCTAGATGAACTGTCAAAAGAAAAAGAAAAGAAAGAAGGTTGGTTTGGCACAAAGGGAGATTTTAAAATGTATTGTATTATTTAGCTTCACTAGTAATGCAACCAGTCAGGACTGGAATATTTTACCCTTCTAGATTAGTTCTTAACTGTGGGTTTGACTTCTGACCTGGACAAGTTTTACACTCAGGTCAGGTTAGCAGAGTAGCTTTGGTATTTCTAAGTCAAGGAAAATGATGTGTCTTGGCTGAAAACCCTTGACATGGAATTGTTTTGGCAGTGTCTAGTCGAAAGTGTCTGTATTCCAGAAGTTTAAGCTTCCTGTTGGTAAATCATTGTTTTGCTGTTGAAACACCATCGCTTCAGTAGCCCCTTAGTACATTAGCATAAGTTTGCTAAAGGAAGACCTTGCATATAACAGGCCTTATTTTAACAGATGTCACAATACAACATTTAAAAAAAAACATCTATTAAGGGTTACATGAAGAAAATCATTAGACCCATCTCATTAGACCCATCTCATTATTAGTTTATATGATTTAAAGCCAAAGAGCTTTGATCTTTAATGCACTGAAGAATGAATTTACTAAACAAATTCAAGGCTAATTTGTATTCTTAAACATAGTCACAAATCTTCTAGAAGAAAAAGGAAGCTGTGTATGTATTGGAGGAAAATAGATCTGGCCTTTGCTGACTTTAGTACGTCCATATCCAATTAGCTTGACTCAAAGTCTGATTAGGCAGACAAAAGTAAAAGCTCTCACCATGAACTCTCCAGGTTGGTTTCATTTGCTGTCTTAAAACTGACAGATTGTTGTACGCAAGAACAGCAGCATCTAATGCATTTACTCCTTCCCAAGGATAAACAGCAGCATGAGAAGCTTTTCCATAGTATTTCACTGTCACTCTAGGAGATAATAAAAGCCACTTTGTTCTTAAAACATGGTTGACGAGAAAAATTAGCTACAGCTTCCTTTGAGTGCACGCAAAGCAAGCCAACATCATAATAATCATCAATCAGATGCTTTGTGAGGCAAATTACTGCACAGAACAAGTCATTAAACTGATGGAAACAAAAATCTGTAACATATTTCAAGTAGCAGCAAGATTAAGGCAGACTTGAAAAATGTCCAGAAGGGCAAAGCTAGAGACAAACTAGCTCAGATGATCTCTTAACACACTCTTAGCACAGTCACACTCTTGCTAGAGAGCCAGCGTGGTGCAATGGATAAGGTGCTGGACTTGGCCTGGGAAGTCAGGTTTGAAACCTGCCCTAGCCATGAACTCTCTGGGTGGCTTTGGGCAAGTCACAACCTCTCAGCCTCAGTTCCCCATCTATAAAATAGGAATAGGTGTGCGTCTAGCCCCGGGTTTCCCTTGTCCATCTTCGATTGTAAGTCTACTGGGCAGGGACCTGTCTCCCAAAATCTGTGTCTGTAAAGTGCTGCGTACACCTAGTTGCGCTAAAGAAATGATAAGTAGTAGGTTACAGAAGGGAAGATTTCAGCTATGTGCCTCAGCGTTCCATCGCTATAGTAGAAGCAATACTTCATAGAATTTTGGGGTGGGAATCAACCCAAAAAGTCATCTTATCCATTCTACCCTCCTAAAGCAGAGTCATACGTACACCATCCTTGACAAATGTTTATTTAACTAAACTTCCAATGATGGGAAGCCATAGTAATTTCATCCACAGCCTAATTATTCTTATTACTAAGCTTCCCATTTACAGCCTTAAATAGGCAGATTGTGAATCAAACTCCTTGAAGTATGCACTGTCTCTTAGTAAGCATACATGCAACTATCAGGCTATATAGTATTATTAACAAACATTTATATAGCGCCAGCAGTGTACCTGGCACTTTACAAAGTAATAAAATAGACACGGTACCTGCCCCTAGGGCTTACAATCTGAGAGACAGGAGCTGGGGGAGAGACATAGGAAGGGGAACAGAGGGAGAGACAAGGGGTCTAACATACATGAAGATGCGAGGTCTCAGGTGCATGTACTACAATGACTAGACACTATAAAGATAGTTGTCCTGTAACCAAGCAGGAAGGTTGGATTAGATGACCCTCATGGTTCCTTCCTGCTCTATGATTGTAGGCTCTGGTTTTATTGAATTGCACCACTGTATGTTAAAGAGCAACGCACAAAGGTTAAAACAGACATGTAAGAGTTTGTTGCTGCAACAAAAATAAAGGGTTAGTCTTCTGGGGGTTATGGTATGTTATCAGAATAGTTTTAAACCAAGAAAATTGATTATATCCAACGCAACCATGACTTTGAATCTACCAGATATCTTCTTAGCCATAGCTAACAAGCAAGGCCCTGTAATAATGCCTTCCTAGTGAAAAGACATCCCCACTGCACACTTCAGCTAAATTCTTACGAAAAGAAAAATATCTATTATGGGTTACATGAAGAAAATTATTAGACCCATCTCATTAGTTTAAATGACTGAAAGCCAAAGAGCTTTTATTTTTAATGCACTCAAGAATGAATTTACTAATAAAATTCAAGGCCAATTTGTATTCTTAAACAGACAAAAATCCTCTAGAAAAAAAAGGAAGCTATGTTTGTATTGGAGGAAAATAAATCTGGCCTTTGCTGACTTTAGTACGTCCATATCCAATTAGCTTGACTCAAAGTCTGATTAAGCAAGACAAAAGTAAAAGCTCTCTCACCAGGAACTCTCCAGGGTGGTTTCATTTGCTGTCTTGAATCATTTGTACCAGACTCCATTTTGTTGAAGGGAGAAACCTGATGCTCCCAATCAGGCAGCTAGAAGAAGATGCTTTTTACCCTCAACAGAACATTTTATAAAGGAGTTCTCCTTTGCATCAGTCCCTTCCCAGCTCAACTGTTTTTGGTTACCTTTCCCTGTAAATATTGTATTTACAGGGAAAATACAATGTAAGAGTTTCAACACTTTTCCCGAGCTAGTCAGTTCCACAGTTTCTGTTCCCAAGTCTGTAAATAACAATAAAATTGACACATGTCATCATTTCCCAAATGGCAAGAATAAGGCCAAGCAGCAGTCCAATTGTGCAGTAGACCACAAGCTCTAATACATCAATTCACATTTGTAAAACTATCTTTCAGACACAAGAAACAGCTTAATTTTAAAAAACATTCAAAGTCCAACTAAAAAGGCAACTTGGCTCATTTGTATGCAAAAAAGACATCCTGCCGACTAATGACAAATGGATTTCAAAGTCCCTGGCTCAAAGTTCCTTGTCAGTACTTTTCTTGGCACATCTAGACAAAGTAGTTACGTGTAAGACTTTAGACTATTGAGGTGAATACCATTCTTTCCTGGCTAAGGAAACAAAAGTTGTTGGATCAGAAGACTAGCATAATAAAAGAGAGATCTCAGTTTTCTAAAACTCCATGTTGTTGAGCAGTTTGTCCAAAAGCTCAATACACGTGACAAGTGACAGCAAGTCCCAATAAATGAAACGCTTAACCTGTTGTAATGAGATTGCGTCTCCTTTTACAAAGACAGCTTGACTACTTACTGATGAATTGCCATAGAAGCAGAGTAGGACACGTCTTCCTGTAAAGGATGAGCCATAAAAACGACATCCAAGTCATCAAAGACACCAGCGTTGATCAAGTCAATTTTGCCTCCCCCTCTTTCTTCTGCAGGCGTCCCCAGCACCATAATCTAGGAGGTAAAGGAGAAAGCAGCCTGAAGACAGTCGCTCCCGACAGAGACAACCCCCCTGATCCTGCACCCTACGGGGCAATGTTATAGACACTGGCTGGCGAAAAGGACACCCCGCCCGGGTGGGCGACTCACCTTGACGGGGCGGGGGAGCGGGGGGCTTTGGGGCAGCAGGCTCTCCAGGGCGCCCTTCAGTCCCAGCGCCGCCGCCGCCCCCACCTCGGCGATGAGGTTGTGGCCGCAGGCGTGGCCGATCCCGGGCAGCGCATCGTACTCGCACAAGAAGCCCAGGCGCAGCGGCGGGAGAGCGGGGCCCGGGGCAGCCCAGTCAGCGCGGAAGGCGGTGAGCAGCTTGTAGCGGGGCTGCACCGCCCAGGCGGCCCCCGGCAGCTCCGGGCAGGAGAAGAAGCGGGTCAGGGCTCCGTGGGCCTCGTGCTCCTCATAGGCCAGCTCGGGCCGGCTCCAGATCTCCCCGCTCAGCGCGCCCAGCAGCCCCGCACCCCGCTCGATGCACTCGCCCGCCGCCCGCTTCAGCCGCTCCAGTTCCGCCGCCCCTGACAGGGGCAGCGCCGTCTCCTCCGGCCTCATGCGCCCGCGAGAGGATGAAACAGTAGAAAAGCGCTCAGCCAGTAACCGACTCGGCCCGACTACCTGAAACTCCCGCCGCCCTGGAAATTTATACCATCTTCGTCGCTGACAGGACACTCCGGCCCCGGCCCGTGGAGTTTCTTGGGAAATGGAGTCCGTACTCCCTTTCTCTAACCTACAGCTGCTGCGCTTGGAACTACCAGCCCCACGATACTTCGCGCTAGACAAATGTTGGTGCAGGCGAGTGGCTACAAACCCGGCCAAATAAGCACGCCCAGTGGCACGCACCCCCTACATGTGCGCGTGCAGGCTAGGCGGGCTACTTCGCCTCCAAAACAAGCTGTTCTTGCCGACAGCACTAAGGGTGCACTCTTTCAACACTGATGCCAATAGTTCAGCTGCTTTTGGCTTCAGGAGAGGATGGCTCCTAAAACGTCCTGAATAATCTCCAGCTTTCACTGAACATAAATTCTGGCTCGACGTCTGTGTTTCACGCCTAGCCTCTCCCCGTGGAGTTGTGAGTTAAGCCATTAACGTCACAAGGTTCAAGTTTGTATCCATAAGCTTTATGAAGCAAATGAGGATTGTTGTTTACATTGGTGCGCTCTGGCCACATAATCCCAAGCTCATTGTACTGAGATTTGAAATTAAAGGAAGCAAGAAGGGCTCATAGTGTCCCCTTGCATAGCTCATCAACTATAGAGACCCAGCGCAGGAGTGTTGTGTAATAGCAATCTGGCTTGATGTGCCATTGCATAGCCTAGCCTAGCGCCTGAAATGCTCATTTAAGATCTAGGAGATAAGGATTCAAGTCCCATTTTAGGCATAAATGCAGCATGTAAATAGATATAGGCAACTTGACTAGGCACATTCACACACGTACACAGGAGATTGTGCTGCTTGTTATATTTGTTAAGAAAATTAGCACTCTCACATTCTAGTTATCCCAATCCCTCCCAATTCAAAAATTCCCTCCCACTTCTAAAATTTACTACAGCTAGGCCAGGCCAGTAATAGAGATCTCACTAAATGATTCCGCATTCCCATATCACCAACCAGCAATAGATTATTGCCTGCAGGCAGAGTCAGAATCTGCAATTAAAGGTGACCAGTACCATGGGTTAATTCCTTTACATAAGGGAAATATAGGTGAGCAATTTTGTAAGATTATCCAATCTTACTTTTCTGGCATAACTCTTTGCATTTCACGTGCATTACATCTGGTGCATCGCAGGTAGACCTGAAACAGGTAGCTGATTTGACACCAAATTACCTGACATACTTGAAAATGTGGGTCTCAACCAGCTACTCAGTTACTGATCCAGTACCTGACTTGAAAAATTGGTAATTTCTGGTACTGCTTTTTTGGTTCCGATTACAGATTGGTATATTGCGACTGAAAGTCAACATTTCAGGTACCTGTTTCAGCTCTAAGCCCACACCATCAATCTTTCACACAATCACAATGGGGTTGGGAAAGTGCATTCTCCTAAATTAAATACCTCATCACCATGCCCATCATGTTCCACCCTGTCCCCCATTTGTAAAATGGGAACAGCCAAGTGCACAGGATTGTTAGGACAAACAAGAAAAGAGCAACATATGCTGGCCACCACTAATTATCCACAACAACTGTGTCCAGGGATGGTCATCTTGAGTAGAGGAAATAGCTTTACAAGAGGCTATGCTTTGTGATGGTAACTTTTGCATCAAAGTTAGCATGACAACCAGTAACTTAACCCATTCTGAGCCCCAGCATACAAGGCCACCTTTTTGATATGTCTATTTCAGAGAAATACTATATGTATATTGGTGAAACACCCCTCCCCCCCCCATTCCCATTTTGTGAATCTAAAAAAGGCACAGCTAGCACCTAATAGCTGGTATTTTAAAACGCTAGGCCAAGAAGTCCTGGTAGATTACCCCAGGCTGATATCTAGATGAAGTAGATCGCATGCACTGTACATCTGACCACTGCTGGACTATGCCAACTAGAATAGTAAGGGATTATTCAGTAATGTACATCTAATTTTTCTGAAGTATTACAATCTCACATGCAATGACTATCAAACCATAAAGTTTATTCTTATTCTCCAGCAAGTTACACTGCAAACCTTTAAAAATTGATTGTACAAAGAATAAAGCAATGAAGTAACAGGCCAGCAACGATTTAAATAGAAACATTACAAGTGACTACACACTATTGTGCTTCAGGCAGTAAACTTACAAAAATGGTGTACTTTAGCTAAAATGCATCATGCAGAGTACACTAGAATTTTCTCTAGAACAGCTTCACAAGAATTCTGTTGAAGTGTTTCATTTTGCCTTCTAGGTGCATCTCTTTTGCTTAAGTTCCAAGTTACACATTTTAAAACACAGCATTGCAAGTTGCTAGACATGCTAGACGACATACAAAACTTGAGATTGATATGCATCACCAACCTTAAAATAAATATAGCTTGCACTTAGGTGTAACATTTGTTCAACTTCAAGTAAATCATTACAATCAGCTACAAGTACATTTTCACTGAATTACAGCACTGAATGTTTCTGCAAAAGATGTTGAGATTTGAGTACATGTTTTTGCAAACTGGCAGTAATAGCACTAAAAGCCACTACTACTTCTATATCTTTAAAGAGTAAAATATTAAAGAAACCACAATCAAGCAGAAGCTTTATTTAGCGAATCAGATGAATGTAATCAAAACAAATCACAGACGCTTCCATTAAATGTACCGTTTTCTACAAGCATCATGCATCAGACTAAGTTACTGTCTTTTTTCTGCTAGAGATCTCCAACTTTGGAAGAACAGGAGCCACCAGGTAAAACTATACAAAAAAAGATATCAGAAGCGGAGGAATGAAGCAATATTGCTTCGAGTGCTGCACAATTATAGCATCACAACTTGAAAATACCTTTTAACGTGTTGTGGTGCCACTGAGCAGCATGATTTTCCAGTAATGCTATGTCCACAGGCAAGCAATGCAAAGAACTATCCAGAAGTGCTACATTGTAGTTCTGTGGCTCAGAAGCCATGCGTTTGAGTAACCACTACAGGTGGTTTACAAAATTATTTATCATGTTACTCCTTTATCTGTGCATTAGTATGTCATGATCAAAACTGCACAAACATTTTATGAGTGGGTCCATAAACTTGCCATGTCATCCATACCACTGATTCACAACCTGCTAAACAAGCAAGGAGAGGCTGAAAATACTTTGCACACGAGAGAATATTTTGAGCTGACAGCCCATCCTTAAGAACAGCAGAGAAAAGGTTTCGAATAAGAGGTGTCTGAGCCTATTTGTGCCTGACACTGGAGGACAGAATGGATAAATCCTGTAAGTGCAAGAGCTCACTGCCTGTGTTTAAGTTGAGAACACAGAATTCTCCTCTGCCTCAAAATGTTTTCGCAACATTTAAGCTGTATAAGGTGGCTGTTTTGAATTTAGCGCAGCTGAAATGTGCTCATAAGCAGAAATGAAAAGGTCCTCCGTTTAGTCACAAAACAAATACAAAGGCAGCAGCTATATAGACTTCCACATTCACCCCTTGACAATTTACAATTACTTCTCATCAATACCAAAACAGAAGGTGAGAAATGTATTAGCAGTATTTCGTATGTCAAGGCATTTATACAACTCTCGCCACTTTGGTATATGCTAATTCAAGGATTTTACCTGTATTTAAACAGGTAAGTCATTCTGGTACACAGAACAAGTCTTTTCCAGTTTTTCACCTACGAAAATCTTTAATGCCTACCTTCTGAGGTTCCCATGTGTGTGCGCGTGTGTGCGTGCGCGTGTATTATATATCAAATGTCAATGGGAACATGTTTCAGGAAGCTATTCAAGCATTGAAGTAATTTCATTTGGTATGCTGATTGTCACTTAGATAGGATTCCCAAACTGCCTGAATGATTCCAATTTGAGACTGGACTATAATCCCATAAAGCAGAGAGATGCAAAGTATACTGAATATCAACTGGGATCACAACTATCTCCACTTTGAGACAGCAGTACTGATATGCCACAGTATTGAGAATGAAAAGTTATATTTGAAGAATTCGAAGTAAAATCTTCAGATTATTAAAATTTCAAACCATGATAGAAAAATGTATTACTTGTCTAATACTGACTGTAATGCTTAACACCTTGTATTCAACTTCAACCTAAGTTGAAACATAATGGATTCATTACAAATGGATTCATTATAGAGGTCTGTTCTAACTCCTCCTTGCCTGAGGAAGGACCCTGTGAGGTCCAAAAGCTTGCACATTTCCACCAACAGTTGATCCAATAAAAGACATCATTCAAACTGTCTCCCCATCTTCATTACGAAGGCGAGGTTATGACTGGCAATGCTGAAGTAACATTTCTTTTGATAAAAATCAAGTCACAGGATGGTCAAGAAATTACATTTCCAGACAAACTGGTTTTAATGAGAAGTCCTCCAAACCAAAGGCAAGACAACGCTGCTTCTAGCAATGGATCAGTTATGATAAAATTATACACCTATGTAAAAGATTAAGTGATCTTTGCAAAAACATTCTGTGGTCAGCATGTGTTTAGAAAGCAAAGACCCATAAACAAGACCTTTAGCAAAACTCTTGAGGTAATGGCCTGGCTGCACAGCATCCACTAGAAAAAAGATAAATGCAAACATCCCTTCTCCAAAGATTTTGAAGATGGAGAGGTATTTTAAAATAGGTATTTTGGGGGGGGGGGGGGAGGGGAGAGAAGAGAAAAAGAAAATTGCAGCAGCAAGTTCATATAACATGGAACAAACCACAACAACATGTGTACCATCTGGAAGAAGTCAGATACCATGTAGCCAGCACAGGAGGAAAACATCTGTTTAGGCTTAGTACTAGCAATAAAAAGTCTGCACTGGACAAAAACCAGAGATTCACTCAAGGCAGTTTTTCACAAACTCAAAAAGCTTTCCTGTGTTTCAGAGCCTTAAGAGAGGCTGTAAAATATGTAGGACAAGCTTGGCTAGTACGCACATAATTGAATCAATGATTAGTGGTCTAGACAGAGCTGAACAATCCAAGATCTGAAGAAAATCTACCTGTCAGTCTGCCAATCAGAAGTCATAGCATACTATGTCCCAGCTAGACAGGATATCGCTTCTGTCATGAACATACTACTTAGCTCAGTATCTAATTCCTTGACAGGAAAAAACACACTGTAGGGGAGAAGTTGCTGCCACAGTTGGAAGACAAATTAAATGCACATAATTCCTTGGCATGATTAAAAAAAACCAGTGGGGGATAATGATATTCAGAGCTAAATGGCTATGCACATCAAGTGCCACAAATGCAGGAGTAACAGATCTGGTGTAGAAAAAGTAAAGATCACTTCCTTACTCTAGAATTAAACATCTGGGCTAGAAGGGGCATTACTGAAGCAACCTAGTACATACTAAAGAGGAAAGCAAGCAAGAGACAGAACCATGATTAAGGTAGTTCTGCTTCCCATCTCCATCAACAGAAGTAGTAATTAAGCTTTTTACATTCTCTCTAATCCCATTCCAACCCTCCAAGTGATTTGGAACACTCAGATATTTTATAGCTACCCAAAACAGTAGGAATTAGGCAGAATCCAACAGTAAAAAGGGAAAATAGAAATATGGAACAAAGGGTGAAAAGAAAGCCTAGTTCAAATCAACTCCCTCTCCCCTTCTATTTCTTGCAGTTCCATGAAATGGAAGTTAACTTCCATATTATGCTTATTCTACAAGCTGAGATCCTTCTCACAGGGAGCATGAAGTGCACCTGGGTAAATCAATAGGAGTCAGGGAATTAGTTCCTCCCCAGTGCTCTTTGGAAGACAGCATTCACTTGTTAAAAGGACAGATATAAAGTTTTTCACCACTAGAGTAACTGTTAGGAGTGCGATTCTTTCTTTACCAGTAGAGCCCCATTGTAGATGCATTTCTATTGATAGGAACTCTTACACCAGTTCCAGGCACAATTGCACCAGGTAAGTAAGAGTTCTTGTCAACAGATCTGCATCTACACTTAGGTAGGTGGCATGGTTTGCCTATGTTTCTAAAGCAGCATTTCTATAGACAAGCCCAAACAACGTTTGGGTAAATGTCTTATGTTGATTTTTTTCTGACTAGAATATTGTGTTGGGGGGGGGGGTCTTGTGCTGCTAAGACAAAAAAAGAAGAGAGCCTTCAGAGGCTCACCACTGCTTTACTTCCTCCTCAATACAATGACAAACAAAGCATATTCAGCTATTTCATCTGCTCCTTACCCACTTCCATCAGAAATTTCATGCTGGGGGAAAATTAAAGTACAAGTAATCTGGCCGTTCATTTTAGTGTATTAATCTATTGTTTAAGGTACAAGTGAGATTTGGCAACCAAGTAGTATGAAAGACTATCTTTAAATTGGGTCACAAAACTAATTTCAAAAAGTTACAAGGACAAAGACTAACATTCAATAGGCTAATCTGGGCTCTTATCTGATTCTCAAGCTCCTATTAACAGCAGTGGGAGATCCTGGGAGCAGTAATATTTCTGAAGTCAGGTCAGATTCTAAATATGAATTTAAGAAACTCTGCTTTAGACACCCATTTTTTAAAACACCAACCTACATATACAGAGTTCTCCATCAGGTACATTGGCTTACTTGACTGGCTTGCATTTCCAACAAGTGGGTTTTGAAATATTTACAAGGTGTAACATATTGCTTCTCTAGTCCTTCTCCACCAAGCTTATTGAAACTAGTGTCATGTAACATTTAAAAATTTTCTTGAGCCATTCATACATAGGGTTACCAGCATGCATTCCTTCCACCAAATGGAAGAATTTATGCATAGTTACTATGCTAAAACATTCTGCTTGTTTGTCAGTCACTGCAGACACCTCTGAATATTTTTTTCCCAATCAACCAAATTCATCATATAATTCTGTTCACAATAATGAGAAAGCTATATAAAAATCAGACAAAAGTAAGAGTTTTGAAAAATGCACTGAGGTCATTTAGTTGTCCCCACCTCCAAACACTCAGATCAACATCTTTCCAGCACATACTTGTCCAGTCTCTGAGAATTCAAGTACAGTAACTGTCCATTTCTATGAAGCAGAAGACTGGAGTGTTTTCTTAACGAGATGCACATGCTGCTCCAATCCCAAGGCAAGATTCTTTGCCTTGTTCCATTACTTCCTCTTTCAGCTTCACTTGTTTGAAGTCTTCTCGGATTTTTTCCAACAGGTCTGGTTTGAAGATAACGTCCAACGCAGTCATTGCCAAAACTTTTGCTGTACGCAAGGCATAGAACTGGGCTTCTTCTGCCCCTGTGAATTTTTTAAAAAAAACCACCAAAATTTTAGGATAAAGCTGTAACTAAAGGGTAGGGAGGGTTTTATAAAGTCAAAGTTATGCATGTGTTACAGTCTACTCCAGACAATACCCAAAGAGAACTTATAGGAATTCTAGTCCTTTAAAAAACAGAAAATGCCAAATACTTGAAGAGCTACGGATGCCAGTCTACTCCCTATCACCATGTAGCCTACTCATTCTCACCCTGTATGTGTCCAGCTTCATTAAAATCAGTAGCAGAAAGTTAGGCAAGTGGAACTGTGAACTCAGAAATCACAATGCCACGATAAACCACTGGTGTTACTACATCTGGAGTATTGTATGCAGTTCTGATCACCACATCTCAAAAAAATACTAGAACTAGAAAAGGTGCAGAGAAGGGCAACAAAAATGACCACTGGTATGGAACAGTTCCTTTATAAGACAAATACATTGCAAGGAGAGGCTCAATAGGTTAGGATTCTTCAGCTGGGAAGAGACATGACAGACGTTTATGAGTCTGAAACAAGTAAACAGGGACTAGAACTAGGGGATGCTATGAAACTAATTGGTAGCAAATTTTAAATAAAGTACTTTTAGACTATATACAATTAGTTTGTGGAGCTTGTTGCCAGAGTATGTTCTTAAGGTAAATAGCACAGCTGGGTGTAAACAGATTAGATAAGTCCTTGGAGGATAGGTCCATAAATGGGAATTAGTCAAGTTGGTCAGGGGACGTAGCCTCTAACTGTTGGGAGTAAGTAGCAAGGAACAGGTCATTTGATTACGAACTGTTGTGTACTTCTGTGAAGTACAAAAAGGTGGTCACTGTTAGGAGACAGTATGCTGGGCTCAATGGTCTGACCCAGGACAGCACTTATGTTCTAGAATTGTAGGCCAGGAAGGGAAGTCAAGTAAGGCCTTCCCCCTGGCACTGAAGCACAACTAAAGAATATCTGACAGATGATTTAATCCAAGAGGTTCTCCAACTGTGGGGAAGGTCCCCAAGGGGCATTGTACCACAGGTAGATGGGCATTGTGATCCTGAATGATCAGATATACTGTACCTTTGTGTGGCCATGGGTTATATAGTTAAGTTTCAGATGTGGTCACAGAGCCAAGACGTTAGGGAACCACAGGTTTAATCTATTTTTAAAGCTTTCAATGAGCGCGATTCGATAATCTTGAGCAGCTTGTTCCACTGCCTACTGGGGTTTAGAATTTGTGTCCCAAATCTTTTTTCCTTACTTAGTTTGTCCTACTCTGAGACAAGAAAACTGGTTTCCATCCTCTTTAGAGCAGACTTTTATGTATTTGAAAACTTGTGCCCATCTCCTTTCCCTTCAGACTTCTCTTCCCAGCTCCTTATTTCCTCTTAAGACTTGTAAAGTCAGTTATCATTTGCATTGCTCTCCTATGAACCCTATCCAGGTTGTTTAAGGTGTTGCTCAAAACACCACAATACAAGAGACAAGGACTAAGTGACAAACAGAAGTATTTCATCCCATATTTTATGTGATTGATACTCCTCTGCTAAACACATCCCAAAATGACATTTACATCTAACAGCAGCATTATGTTAATTCGGTTTGTGAGGCTCTACAAGAGGAGTGGCGAACCTTGGGCCCAGCAGTTAAATGTGGCCCATGTCTAGTTTTTATTTGCCCCTTTCCAGTTCCTGGATCTGGCCCCCGGATCCAGTAACTACCCGCAAGCACTTAAAGACTGAGCTCAGGATAAAGGAGCCGACATAAGGGCTGCAAAGGTCAGCCAAGAATGCCCTTTTGCACGTTCCATCATTGCAACATATCCATACAGCAGGGGAGAAAAGAGCCTCAATGGCTGCTCCACAGCTTTGAAACTCCCTTCTCCTTGAAGGTTAGCCAAAGTCCTAGCCTGAGCATCTTTGATGTAAGGATTCACTCAGGTATTTAACAGGCAGGGGTAGGGGTAGGATCTCTTACAGATATTTTGTGTGGTTTTATTTCTTTTTTTGTTGCTAGCTGTCCTGAGCCTTTTGTTAACAAGCTTATATCTCCGAGCCTTCAGGGAAGGGTGGGATACAAAATTAGGGTAGGGGACAGATTCTTGATCCTAACCCTCCTCTTCCTGACCACTTAAGCATCCCTTGCCCCAACTTCTATGGAACCATCAGAGCTTGTACTCATTTCCAAAGTGGCCTCTGGAAGGGAAAAAGGTTCTTGGTCTCTACTCTAACCTCCAGATCTCTCTCGGCTATACTAACTTAGCAAGCTATTCCCATTTTGTATTTGGACAATTAACTTTTTTTCAATGTGTTACATTTCATAATTGTCTTCAGTGAATTTCATCTTATTTTGAGACCAATTCATCTGGATTATTCTGTCTTCCAATCCTATCCTCTAAAGCATTTGCAATCCCTCCCAGCTTTGTTTATTCACAAATCTGGTTAGCACTCTCTTCCCTCCTTCATCCATGAAAATACTGAATGGCACCAAACCCGAGACACTTGAGGAACCCTACTTGGTCTCCCTGTGAGACTGCACAACCCCTGAAAACTAATCTTTGAGCACAGGTCTCCTCCCCGCACCCAATTAGTTGTGTACCCTAGTAAACTAGTTCCATCTAGCTCACATTTTCACCTTATGGTTATTGTCATGTGAATATGTCAAATACAAGCCTGGCAAACCATCTGACCAGGCTTAAGTATTGCCAGATATTTCAGCAAGAAATCCCTGATGTAGGATTATTTTTTAATTTCATTATAGTGCCTTCTGTTAACAAGCTTAAGTGTCTTGAACAGTTACTTTACTACATCATGTGCCCACCATGTTACTACTACTGCCACCTGTTGGAGGAAAAGTTGCATTAAGTATTCTGACTCCACACTATATTGGTTTGTAAACCAGGTCATTATTGTACTGTGTTTTACAGAACACATTAAACAGGTTAAATGCATTCCCTACACTGAAGTTTGGAATCTAAACTGAGTAGACAAGAATACAGAAGTTAACTCAAAGGGAGGGAAGTTTAATGACTGAATGGAATGCAAATAGAAAAGCTCCACAACTATCCAGCCCCTCCTTTAACAGAAGTATCACAGCTACTGTCTTTAATGCTCTCCCTTCAAATGTCCATAAATCTACTCCCCACCCCTCCTTCCAGCAGATCCAATATTCACCCCAACCACATATGCATCCCCAGCCAATCAAAATCTTGCCACGATTTCTCACAACCTTGAGAAGTCCTATGCCCGAGGTTGAGCAAATTTGGGCGGAGTCTCACCTACTTGGGTAGTTCAAGTACAGCTCCTGGCCAGAGCTGGTCCTGGGTCCCTCACTACCTTAGTGATCCTGTCTTGTTTGCACCCAAGTCTGAGCAGCTGCTCTTCAGAATCTCAGCTGTTCCTGCTTTGCTTCCCCTAGTGCTTATGAATCCAATTATTTTGACATGAATTTGAACACTATGACCTCTCAAATCCCTTACTAATACAAATGGCCCTTTTTACATGAGACAGACCCACTCATACCCATGCAGTGGACATAAGTGGGTGCATCCCATTTGAAAGTGGTGGGGCAGGTGGGCCGATGGGCATGCTCCTGTGAAATATGCATCTGTACCCATTGCCCCCGCCACCTGCAGCTCCAACCCATGCCCATCCTGGTTCCTGAAAGTGAGTGCTGAAGCAGCAGTACCTTTATTGATGGTCATTGTTAACATCTCCTTTATGAAGGAGAGGGTGCCAAACAGCCTTAAACGTGCAGAGGTTCTTCCCCTGCTCAAGAAACCAACTCTTGACACTGGAGTGCTTGCCAATTACCCAATCTCCAACCCATCTTCGAGGAAGGTGATTGAGAAGGTGATGGCAGTTCAGCTACAGAGGCAGTTGGACTCCAATAGTAACTTGGGTAAATTCCAGTCTGGGTTCCAGCCTTCCTATGGGGTGGAGATCTCACCTTGTCAGGGTGATGAATGATCTGCTGATGATTTTAAAATGGAGGACAGATAGTCCTACTGGACCTCACAGCAGCATTCAATATAACTGACTATGGTCTGCTGCTTTGGCAGCTGAGAGTTGTCACTGGTGTGATGGGAGCTGCTGGTTGGTGGTTTCAGTCATTCCTAGTGGGGCCAAGTCAATTGGTGGTGATGAATGGTTATGCATCATCCTGAGACACTTGAAATGTGGCATTCATCAAGGCTTGATTCTTTCGCCTGCACTGTGCAATGTAAACATGCAACCCTTTGGGGAATGTTATGACACGTTGGTGATGCACAATTGTCCCTCTTGCCCCATGATCCCTGCCACCTCAGCCTCTCCTTGGAGGAATGCCTGAACAAGATAGCCAGCTGGATGTGTCAGCTACCTTGTGCTTAATCTGAAAACGACTGAGGTGATGCTGGTGGGGAGGGGCAGCTGATATGAGGATGCCCTCTCCTCCCTTGGCACCCTACACATTGAGACCTTGGAGTCTGGGTAGAGGTGGTGGGCCAAGTAACTTGGGTGTCATTTTTGACTATGCTCTGTCCAGGAAAACGCTTGGTATCGGACATGGCTCTGAGATGCTTTTTCTAGCTATGCAATTAGCATACACCCTTATTTATCCAGGGTTGTTCTTGCCTGGTGACCGCAAGCCTTGGTTTTTGTAATCCCCTTCTACGGGCTGCAAGCAGTGCTTCTCTTGTCATTTGCAGCTTGTTCAGAATGTGGCAGCATGGCTGCTTATTGGTTTGGGCAGCTGTAGTCATATTGCATTGGCTGACTGTGGAACAGCAGGTTGAGTTTAAGACTGCACCACTGTTTAAGGCCATGGCTATATTCGGGACCTGCTCTTGGAGCCTCGTATCATGGGTATCTGTACTCAGAAACCACTTGCTGTTTGGGGATCCTGCTATTGCACCTTAAATCAGCAGGCAATTAGGCCTCTGCTGTGGCAGGCCCACCCCAGTGTGGAACTTACTTCTTCTAGGTCTGCTTTAGTTCTTCCCTCACTTTTAAAAAGCACCTGAAGCCTTATTTTCCAGGTACTTTTAGGATCCACTGCTGGTTCCTTTTATGCCCTTTCCCTCCCTCTTTCACTTTCTCTTTTAAGTGGTTTTAAACTGGATTTTATTCTAAGCGTATTTTATATGGTTATATTTTTTATGTTGTAAACTGCTCTGAACACCAATTTGGTGGGGGGGCACTACAGAAATAAAATTATATTAAATTAGTCTCCTAGAATTTGAAAAGTGTGGAACCTACCATTAAAACTGGAAGTAGACCATTTTACTAGTAAGAATTTAAGTTTTAGTATTTTAATGTTTGTTTATTCTAAGCATCACAAAATAGGGAGAACATGAACCAAAGATCATTATGCCATTTTATGCATGTCTGCAGAGAACCTTTTCCCTAGCTCTGCTGACAGCCAGATAAAAATAAATATCCTCCCTCCCCTTTAAAGCTTAACTTTTTGCATCCACTTCTAGAACTTCTCACACAGGATTGCAAGCCTTTCCCCGAGTTCATTCTTTCAGTGCTTGAGGACAGGGCCAGAACCAAGAACTGGAAAGGGGCCAAATACAAGCCAGACATGGACTGGATCTGGTCCACTAGCCAGTTACCCACCCCTGCTATACAGTCTAGCCCAATTCACCATAAAAGCACATACCTGCAGCTACAGTATACTGCTCAGTATGATTCAGTGCATCTGAGCCAATATAGAAGTAGGGATGAATCCCAGGAACTAAAAAGGTAACATTTCCAAAGTCAGTGGAACCTAGGAGAGAGGCAAAGAAAATTATTCAATGTTTTAAATGCATAGCTTAACACAAAAAACTTGAGTGTTTTACAAAAGATCTAGGCTACATACGTTCCTGTATTTGGATTTAATAAACCAAAGCATCCTTTTCCGAAGCAATGTTAAATCCACTCATACTTCTAACAAAGTAGTTAATCCATCTTAGGCTGCTTGTTAGATAGGAAACAAGTTCTGTAGAAACAGCTGAATTCTGCTAAAAAGCTATAACGGTTCTTATTGTCAATCAGTTAAATTTTTTGAGGACAACACACACTTAGCATAGTGACTGTGGTTCAAGAATACTGTTGCTGCATGATCTTATTTATGCACCCTCAGCTTATTACTGAGGTCTAAAACGGTTTCAGAAAAAAACCCAGTTCATCTAGTTCAGTTCCAATTACCCAAATTCCTTTTATCAAAAACTCCTATGGTATTCCCCTACCCCAGATATAGCCGTGCTGTTAAATTACTTTGGTTGACATGAATGCTCAATCATCCAAAAGTTTCAGATGTTCCCCAAACCATTCATATAGCTGGAATTATGTTGTATGAGGGCTATACAAGAAATGCTTCAAAACAGCATGCCTTGAGGGGAGACTTGTGCAATGAATAAGGATTTCTAGAAGATTACCCAAAACCATTCCTTCCCAAACTGAACCTCGGGTCTAGATGCCAAATTGAAAGGGTAATGTTTTACAGATATGCACACAGTTCTAGGGCCTATCACATAACAGAAATAGACAAATTCCACTGATGCTGCCATACCCCGGCTAAAGCAAGCCCTTAAACTTTAATTCACTGGAAATCTACCAAGGTGCTGTAAAGAAAATGCCATTCCCAAATCAAGAGATGAAGGCAAGGTAGCTCAGTAAACGTATCTGAAATACTTTAGTTCCATTTGGGATCACAAAACCACCGCCCCCTCTCTAAATTTTCACTCAAGACATACGAGTCCTACCTAGTCCCTAAACACCTTTTTATCCAAAATAAGATTAGAAGATCTTGACTTTTCAAATAGATATTAGGTAATAATGAGATCTTGAGAAAACCTAAAGAAGTCCAGCTAGACACCTTAGGAAGAAACTTAATATGCAGAAATTGACAATCAAAGACTAAACAATATGCATAGGATACCACTCTGTCAGAGTACATGTTCTCACAAAATTCTGCACTATTTGAAACATGATTAGCTTTGGCACAGTTACATGACAAATACAGACCACCACCACACCTCAGATAAAGTCCCCTATTTCAGTCAGGCATAAACCCTGAGGTACTTTGCCCTGAGTTAAAGCTCATGGGAATATAAGACAGGGATAACATAAGACAGTCAATCAACCCCAGATGGAACAGAGGGAGAATTCGCTGTTGTGGATTAGCAAAGTAGCCATTAGTGGCTTAGAACTTGACATCAAGTCTAGAGCAATAAAACGTAAAAAACCAACCAAACAAACTAGTGTACTGGGCCATGCTGCTCTGGTTTCTCTATTGCAGGTTCCGTTCTCCCACTCAGCCATTTCCCCAAGGTTAGCCACTTGGAGTGGCTAGGAAAATAGGTCATAGCAACAAAAATGTTATCTTTACAGACAGGGTAGTTGGGAGCCTGGCCAGCATTGCTTCAGGGACAATGTTCTATTGTGTTCAGCCTGCAAATGCTTGGCCCATCAAGGCTAAAGGCTACAGCCAAGTGAGGGGCCTCCAACCGCATAACAAAAGGCAGCATATCACCTGGCTCAGGAGCTGTTAGGAGATGGTATTTACTGTGCAGAGCCACCACAAGAGACCTTTGCATCCTTTCTGGAGGAGAGGCAAGAGAGAATTATAGGCCTGCAGTGACAAATCATGGCAAATGCCATTTCCATTGGAAACAGGTCATTCACTTTCATTCATGCAAGCTTTTCCACTGTTTTTGCCATTTGCTGTTATTTTTCACGAGTTCGAGAGCTGTGCCCCATGCACACCCCAAGGAGTTGTGAAAATGCAAAAGTGCCATCTAAGTGCCGGAAATTGTTGTAAAGGTGCCATAAAGCTATTGTAGAAGTCACAAAAAGTGATGGAAGAAAGTGATAAAAATGTCAGGAAATGATGAAAAATCAGTGCCTGTATCAACAATGGTGGAAGCACAGACTCACCAGAGACTGATTAAGTGCTGATGAATACCTGCAAGCAGTCATGAAAAGTTGGTATTTCCCTGCAAAACAAGAACACTTGCTCTTGTCTCAGAGAAAGGCTCTAGGAGAAGGATTTGGAACATCAGAGATAAATAAGGTTGGAAGCTTTTGAGTAGAAGAGGATTCTAAATGAGAAGGTGTACGTTTAAATTGAGTGGATGACGCTGCTGCAGAGCAACAGATAGTTCCAGGATGCACTCCTTTCAGCAGATATTCAAGGATTGCCCAAATAGCTTGCCCAGCATTCTGCATGTTGATGAATGAGCTGGAGAGATTGTTTTGCCACCACATACCAATCTGCTTTCTCCTGCCAGACCAGCATAGACCCAGAACTGGGACCCTGTTTCTGAAGTCTCTACGATTGTCTTGGTAAGCCAGGCTGGAGATGGCCACAACCACCCTTCCGTCAGATCCCTCTCTGCACATTTTACAGGCAGGCCCCACCACTGGCACTGAAGAGACACACTTTTGTCAGTCATCCAACAAAACTAGCTACAGCATAAGCCTGCACAGTAGCACAAGAGAAGACCGTGCTTGGTAACACTGGTAACACTGCAGGAAGACCTATCAAAAAGTTCAAACACTGATGTCCACCAACAGGCATTAGAATGTAGTGCACAGCACAAAAGGAAACCATAGTAACTATTCCCCAAAAACTACTGCATTGCACCAAGAGATTGACTGAGGAACAGTCTGTGGGAGTAGACACTTAGGTAACAGCTGAAATGCAGACATGAATCAATAAATGTGCATAACCCAAAGTAACAGGAATTTCTGTGACAGCGACCTTCTGCTTGGGTAATGCAATGATTGAAAGTGCCCTTGACCAACTCCTGCATAAGAGGCTGAATTTTCTAGTTACTGGTGATGTCCAGAAAGCCAGATCTGCTTCAAGAATTACCAACCCTGGCTTTGACATAGTCTAGTCCAAGAGGTACCATTATTATGACCACAGATGTGTGCACCAACTATGATCCAGACATGTACCAGAAGTACCAACAGCTTAGCACAGTCCTAAGAAATGTCTGATTGGTACTGAAGCTTTGCAAAAGACAGAAAATCCAGAATCACTTTCTTTCCACAAAAAATTTATTTTTATTATTTATACCCCACTTCTCCTGCCTAGGCAGCTTACAAAATGAAGACTGGGGAAGCTTGCTTAAGGTGTGGCATGTCAGCTGCAGGCTACTTCTTGACATCTACTTGCTGGGTCTATTCAAAGCTGGGTGCAACACTGAAAGCCAATTTGGGTTTCCACTTCAAATATGTCTTCATTCCAGACTAGCCCAATTCCAGGTATATGAAATCTACTGGAAAAGCAGCAACAAGATGAACTGAACACTCACAATGCCTTGTGCCTATTGTGACAACTATAAAACTATACTGTGCACAGCATTCTGGCCAAAGATAAAAGATGTAACAAGTGCACTCATCTGTTAATGATTTTGCTGCAGTACAGACATTGTAGGAACAGCTACGCTGTCTTCCTCTGGTAGGATTGAGGAAACTGGCAACCTAAAAGAAAATCATTGAGACTACCAAAAGCAAGCAGCCTGTAAGCTTAGCAGAAGCACAGGCCTTTAAAATAGCGATAGAACCTTGAAGGACCTAGAAAGGTAAAAATTAAACTCTACCATCTTCAAAGGTCGTTAACTTTGTTAGAAACTCCTAAGTCCCCATTCCCAACCACACAGCAACAGCCACAGAAAAAACTAACTAACTGGTCATAACCAGAGAGGGACACTAATATTCAAAGGCTGGATAAGAGGGAGGATTGGAGAAGTTACCAGTTGGGGAAGTGCATATCAGCAATCAGTAGTGATTTTTGCTGACAAAATTTGCAAACAACTTATTTTCTGTAAAGTGCCAGGTACATCGCTGGTGCTATATAAATGCTAATAATAATAATAATAATAATAATAACTGTTAAGTTCATGGGTGGGCAAGAGCTGGTAGCAACACCCCTACTCATAGCGGTCATTGCTACCACTGCCATTAGGGACCCAAAAAACTGTGGTTGGGGAGTTTCATCTCTTTCATGATGAAGAGAAGGTACACAAGAGTGAGAACCCTGCACAGTTGCCTCTTCAACTTGACTATTTTTATTGTCCATGCTAGAACATTAATAGTGAAACATTATTCTAAATCTATGGTATTCTGCAGATAGTCAGGTTGAAACATTTAAAAACTAGATTTCCTTATTGTATTTAATCTTAATTTTTTAAAAGAAATTCCAGAAAAAAAGCACAGTATTTTAAAACTTGCAATATTTCACATTATCTAAAGCTATTTAACCTTTACCTGTAAAACTCTAAAATCAGGATTCTGTATTCCCTCAGTATTACAAAAGTTATGCACAAATAAATTTTGGTGTCTTATAAGATTCAAAAGACTTTAAAACACTGGATTTTAAAAACATTGTTTTAAAGACTTCTCATCAAAATGCAGGAACCTGAGCTTCCCTCTACAAGTGTTTGTGCAGTAATCAACATGGAAGGATGGATTAATAGTATTTGGAAAACTAAGCTGCTTACAGATCAAAGTCAACTTGAAGGGATCTAACCTTAAAAAGAGAATGCAGAGTTCTAGCATTACCTGATAGGCCATTCAAAGCAACATCATTGGAAATGAATTCCATTCCGAGCTTTTCACCGTTCTCTACGTAAGCTCTCTCCAAGCTCTTGTTAGTAAGCACATTGTAGTAATCCTGCTGCCCACCTTTTAATTCCACCTAGGCAAGAAGAATGACATTATTTTCCCCCACACAAGTATCTGGCCAAGTTTGAACCACACTATTTACTGTTGAACAGATGCTATGTTTACACTCCATAATATGGAGATGAAGAGAAAAACTGAAAGTCATGTTCTCTTCAAAACAAACATTTTCCTACTTTCCAGCTTTTAGTGTTTAAGTGGTAGGTGGAGGGGAAAGGTTTTGCCCCTCTCAGAATACAAGCTTCTCAGGGTAACAGGTGTCTGAGACATCGAACTACTGTAAACACCACTATAAGTTTTTTGGAAGTAGGGAAAAGACAACTCAAATGACCCTTTCATAGATGCCCCCAACAAGAAATTTTCAGAGTGGGCAATGGCCTGATGACTCTTAAAACTTCCTTCCTGGTAAAGTGGCTGCTGCTTCCAGAAGGGCTTCACTGGGAGCCACATTTGCTGGGGAGGAGGCTGAGGCTGAGGCTAGCTAGCTAGGAGCCTTGGGAAGACCTCATGCTCTCTCCTTGGTGGGAGCAAAATTGGGACATGAACCCAGGTCTGCCACAGCCTTGTTACACCATTGGATTCATGTATTCAGGATACATTAGCCGCTTCAGATAGTTTTAATGTATCAACAAATCCAAGGCTACCTTCAGAGACTAAATTATGTGGCGACAGTGACAAAATTAGCTATAAACAGTTTCATGAAGAGATCAATTATGCATCTTTGTCAAGGCCAACAATTCTTTAGCTTTGGAACACCCCGGAAATAGTTCCACTTTAAAGACATTAACATTGTGTGGGAAAAATTTAATATGAAAATCTGTTTTACATCTAGCTATGTCATGTCTTCCTTCTCAAATCTTTTAGCATGTACCAAGTCATATTAAAAGTAGTTTTACTTGTGTTTGTGTAGCACCAATAGCCAACGAAGTCTTGACCAATGTTCAAGTAATAAGTCAGCCATAAACGTTTCTTACTTTGCATCCTGTGGCAAGAGCTGCAGCTTTGAAGCAGTTCTCCACTTTCTCTGTCACAACGGAGAGTTCTTTTAATGAAGGGGCACGTACATAAAACTCTAATTCAGCATAAGAAGGGACGATATTGGGCTTCACACCACCGTTTTTTATTATGCCTATAGAAATGAGCCAGATTACTGATATTAGAATATTTAATCCAGCATACTTGCATACTTTGCGTTTTATAACGTTCCTCATCTGACGGCTAAAAGCATAAACAGAAAAACTATTAAAGCCTCAGGTGAAGACTGTAGGCCCCAATAATGGAATTAAAATATAATTCAAAAACCTTTATTTGGACCAAATCCATCACTTATTTTCAAGCAAATCAGTAAGAAAAGAGTTACAAGTATAAGATCTTGTATCAAGGCATTTACTTGGACAGAAATCATTCATTGAGGTAGATTTTCAGAAACATCAGTTAGACTTCAGGGACATTGACCTTTGAAAATTTATATACAAACTCAAACCAAGAATGTGACTCACATCAAACCAGCAGTGGGGAGCCTCAAGCCCAGGGGCCAAATGTGGTTTGGGGCAAATCTGTACGTGGACCTTTTCCAGTTCCTGGACTGGGCCCCTCTATCCATTTGCCATGCACAAGCACTGAAAGACCGAGGAGCTCAAGGGAAGGGGGCAGAGACAAGGACATGCACGCAAGGATTAGGGATAGATCCATGAGCTGGAATTTCTTTTGAGTGCACCCCTACATCTAACATCTGTGCAGCACTCTGAGCGTGTACTGATTTTCAAAGTGACCCCCAGGAGGGAAAAGGTTCCCCAATCCTGCATTAGACACTGTATAAACAGACCTGCTTTAAAGAACTTGTAATCTAAATAAGCAAAACATAAAGGGCTTATTTGTAAAACATAAAAAAAGCAAACATGTTAGTTCCAACAACTCTCCCACCCAAACACTCTCCAGGGGGAAAGTTTTTAAAAGCTAACCGTAGCTTCACTATGACAGACAATCTAAACAGAAAGAGGGAAGGGCAAGCCATGCAGGAAAGGTTAGGTGAGGCAGAGGTAAAGGGGAATGAGTGAAGCAAGCAGTCTACTAGTATAGGGAGATAGTGTCTTATGTAAAATCTGTAGAAAGTTGTCCATGTCTGAGGATGCCTAATGTGTCTATGTCTGTTGGCCTAAAATCTCTCTAGCACCTAGTGTAAGGGTCTTCCCTGGGAATTTTCTTTTAAACCCACATGGCTCATGATGTGGGTCCTTGAGCCTTTGAAGGGGTAGGGGTTTGGAGTTCAGAGAAATCTGGAGGGATAGGTGGCCCCTGCTGAGCTCCATCTTTCCCATGCAAAACCCCAGATACTGTAGCACCTCCTCAGATTGCTCTCTGCATTTGTTCCAGTTTCTCACTTCTCTTGACCTTGTTTCATAAGCTATTTTTGCAAGTCATCATTTAATAACCAAGTCAGACCTTAAATGTTCCCTGAAGCAAGCAGTGCATTAGCACTGGAGATCTGCAGTCCATCTCCTTGCCAGGACCGTAGTCAGAGCCTGCTACTGACCAGGCCTCCCAGGACATTGCATCGGTGGATGTGTCTGCCAGGAAAGCCGTGGCCAACATTATATGTGCTGAGAGTGTCTGACCTTCTCTGAGATCCCATGGTCCTGCACTTCCTGCATCCATGCCAGATGGGCCTGAGCCACATAGGATGTCAGGATATTAATCTTCAAGGTGCAGGCTGAAGAGTCTAGTGCCCTAGGCAGGGCGGAATCAATTGTGCTGTCCCTCAGGTCCTTTGGGAAGCAGTCTCCCTCCGTGGGGAAGACAGTTTGTCTGGCGAGGGAAGCCATCTTGGGATTCCTGAATAGGGGTTCCTTCTTGCAAGAGAAGGCATGCAGGGAGTCCTGGCTCCTGTTCATCTTGCATGCTTTCCCTGGCTGTTTCCACCCTAATACCAGTCTCTCAATGGCCCTTTCAAGGGAACTCCCAGGTCCTTTCCATGGACTGAGGGGATATAATCCCTCTGTTCTTCCTCCTGAGAATCAGAGGATTCCTCCTTTGGAGCTCTCTCCTTTAACTGGAGAGTTTTTATAACCTGCCTCAGGAATTCATCTCTGTGCCCCTGAAACCTGCCTCTCTTTTTCCCTGAGGTCTGGAGCCTGGTCCCTGATCTCCCCATCCTCCAAACCTGAGGACCCCTCCCTACCTGGAGTCAAAGTCGATCTGAGCGATAATTGTTCGGGCCTGGTTGCAGTGCCCTCCCCTGAGCTCTCCTCAGAGGACTGCGAGGAGGCCAACAAGCGTGCCACTGTGCCCCCTCATGGCGCTTTTTTCTTCTCTTCCTGCCCTCTCAGGCTGGGTTTTAGGGGCCTTTTGTTTGGGCCTGGGACCCTTAGAGGGAGATCTTTCTCCCCCCTTGGAGCTTGAACAGCTTTTCGAGCGAGACCAAAACCTTCCCCATAGTACTGGTCCAGATAGGACATCAGGACTACTTGCTGTTCTGATGCTGGCAGTGTCTGCTCCTCCATGGATTGCACCACTGCATCTCTGACATGTTTTTTTTTGGGGGGGGGGGGAAGGAGGAGGGAGACTGCGCCAGCTGTGGGGATGTTGCTGCTAGGGAACTCAGAACCCAGCCGCGCTGGATCTGGTTGTGGGCAGGGGGATGCCGGACTTGACTGGGCCATGCCAGAGTCAGAAGCCTCCTTATCTTTTTATTTTTGCTTCCCATGCGGCTCCCCCACTCCCAGGTGCCGTGCAAGGGAGCTGGCCGGGGTGGAAAAGTGGCTCCCTAGACTTCATCAGGGAGGAGCGCTACCCCTGTGGGTTCCACCTTTTCATTTGTGTGCGCTCTGAGCAGTGCTCCAAGATCCGTCCAGATGGTCTGAAGGCAGAAGACGGATTGGACCTTCAGAGGAGGATAACTCGGGATGCATGCGCAGTAAACAATCATTCACTCTGGCGGTCTAACAGGTGAGCTACCCACTTGGAAGAGTAGCCAAAGGCAGGGGGAGAAAGTGTACGTGAACTAGGGAGACTCCCACACATGGGAGGCATTAAGACACTTTCCAAGTAACCACAAGCATAGACCGACACCAGAGCAACTGTGTAAAAGCTATAGTCCACATGCCACTGTACAAAATATTTAGGGACTGGTCAAAAAGCAAATCAATCCTTGTTCCAGTTTAGGTTTGTGTATAGTTTCTGCGACTTGTCAGATATCAAGCAGTTGCTTCTCAATTTGCTCGATGAGCTATTTAATGTTAAAAAAAGTACCAACTTCCAGTTTCAAAGCAAGTTTGCCTAGAGAAAAGCTTCAGCAGACACACTGTCCTCCCTTCGGATTGCTCTTCTCTTCCAAAGCCATGCGCACTGGGATATGCGTGAGGCTGGGAATGAGGGGAGCTAAGGTGCAACTTCTTGCTACGCAAGAGGGATGTGTGGACAGGCTGCTACTCGACCAGTTGATGTAAGAAGGTCATACACTATCATTACTATCAAGAAAAATAAATATTAACCAGATGTTAACAGATATCAAGTATTCACAAATCTACAGACTGACAATGCTTCAATGAAATTAAGTATGATGGGAATTTCTAACACTAAAGCTCAATGACAACATTTCACCCTGCATTAATTATTCCACTGCTAATTGTTTTAGCAGATGGAGAGTACTGACTGCAATTCTTGAGGGTGGGAAATGGGAGTTCCTAAATGGGAAGAAATGCAAAGGGAAGAACAAAGGAGAATTTCAGAGATGGGAGTGGGAAAAAATTGAAGGAAAAGAAACAAAGGGCAGAAGCAGCTGCAGCCTAAAGTATATCTGATCTTTTTACAAAAAGAAAGTGAATATTATAAGGTACTGAAGTTCACAGATCCTACACAAAACCTGTTTGCTTGTCTGGAACCCTGCTGGGAACATCCCACTGACTTCAGTGGGGATTCATTGTGTATTGATAGGTATATTTTAAGACCCAAGCTTATTTTCTACCTCAGACCATAAATACAGATCAAGACCTTTCCTCCCTATAGGAGTGACACATTAGCATTAGAAATAAAGAAAGCATGCAAAGATGGTTGAGCAGTCAGGTTTGTTATCAAAAGGTGAATGGGGGTAATTCTGTAAAGAAGCCAAAATGAAACAAGATCTTGTGGTTACATCAGAATTTCAATTCAGACTAGGTAAAAGCTGAAAGACAGCAGTCCCTATGCTGTACAGAGATTAAGAGCAGAGCACTGCACCTTTCAGTTCTAATGTAGATTAGCACAGGTATTCTCCATAGGCCTTTGGAGACAAGAGATGGCTTCATGAAGCTTGCTTTTGAAACAAACAGGGAATTGGCAAGTAGACACCTCAAGCAGCTATGCAAATAGTGCAGTATGTATTTTTTTTCCCCAAGAGAAAAGGGGCAAGAAGAAAGCCATGTTTAAATCAGTCTATTAAACAAATTTTTAAAAAAGGCAAAAGATTTGGAGAAAATCTAAACAGCTCTTTTCCTGGTATTTTTTGCCAAAGTAGCAACATTTTATAGTCAGCTTGGAACAAATAGTGCTGCCCAATATACAAAAGCAGCATTTAAGTAAAATTATGTAAAATTTCCTGAATCCTCAAAATATAGGGCACATTCCGAGTAAGGCAGGGGTTATTATATTTCAGAGCTCAACATCAGTTCAGGACATATCCTTACTGCAATTGCAAGACCCGTTGACAATTATAGCTATTCCAAAGAAAGAGTAATTCAATCTCTGTTTAAGAGAGTTTATTATATTAGATCTTTCAGATTGATTCACTGCGTAGTCCAAGCATTATTTCAGAAGTTTCTAGTTTACAAATCAGCATTTTTATAGCTCTGCCTTCACTATAACTTACTTCGTTACACCCTCAATATGGAGGTTTTTTTTAAAAAAAGCAACTCTGAAGATTTAACTTGTATGCAAACAATCTTATGTCAGATTTGCTATAAGTTTCCTACGTTATGTGCAAGCATGGAAAAAACATTTGACTTAAGATTGTACCAGATTAAAATCATACCTTCCACTCTCAACTCACACTAAACACTGCTGTTACCATAAAAGTATTCCAAAAAAATAGACAGATGAATAACCATTTCTTATTTGAAAACAAGAGTTTTATGTAACAATATTTAAAACAGTGTTTGAAGTATTACTTGCTGGACATAAGATTTAAGGAAGCTCTCACCATGAACTCTCCAGGTTGGTTTCATTTGCTGTCTTAAAACTGACAGATTGTTGTATGCAAGAACAGCAGCATCTAATGCATTTACTCCTTCCCAAGGATAAGCAGCAGCATGAGAAGCTTTTCCATAGTATTTCACTGTCACACTAGGAAATAAAAGCCATCACTCATTTTTAGGAAGTGGATAAAATGCTGTTGTTGGATTCCCCTATAAACAACTAAAATTTGTTAACATCACATGGGATGGGAGTGCAAAAGGTTACTTAGCTCTTAACTGATGAAATCTTAAACCTTTGAAAACTGATACAGAACATATCCTGGGGGAAAAAATAGAAATTAAGTTAGCCTTGGACTCTCTCAAAGTTGTCCTTTGCTACTACAGGCTGAGAAAAATCTGGCAGAGTGAACAATTATATACACGTAAAAATAAAGTTTTGCAGTAAGCAGCAAAAACTTGCTATATGTAAATCATTTCACAAGGAAAACACATTCTTTACTACGCAGACATCTGCTTAAAAAAAGTATCAAATGACCTAGTATGAAGACCCAGTTGCTACTTCCACAGAAATGGGCAGGAACTCCTCGAGATAAAGGGGATGATCCAGCGGCCCACGTGTGCCAACCTTTACGCATGCTGCATGGTGCACACTTAGGCAACCACACAAGGCAAAACCCAGGCTGACGCGACCCCTGAGCCCACACACCCTGCAGCCTGGGGGATGGTGCAGAAGCCATGCCTACATTCATCCCCGGGCTGCGGGATGTGCAGCCCTGGGGGCTGCACTGGCCTGGGTCCTGCCCCTGCACGGTACAGCTGTGCTGCACATGCAGCATGCACATGCAACCAGGCACAGAATAAGTTGAATTACTGGCATTGTTGACAATACATTTTATTAATAGTGTAAAGACAAAGCTGTCTGTTGACATCAAGCCTATATAATAAATATATTAAACATCAATATTTCTCATTAAGAACTTATAGTACCACAATTGTATCATACTTATCACTAAAACAAAGTTAGAATAATTGGAGTAACCTAACTGACTTTCCATGCTTGTCCCTTAAATGATGTTTGTAATTTTACTTATCTAGTGTGCTTTTAAAGTTCCTTTTACGTTGTATCATACACAAGTTTACCTCCGTTTACAATTGTGTCCTTGGATCCCCTCCTTCCAACATATGCATGGTCAAATTAGGATAGTCCTTGGGAACACAGATCTAATACCCTGTGGAGCTGTTATCATAGCCTACAAGGGCTGCAAGAGCACTCAAATACCTTCAAACTCAACACCTGCACTGGCCCATTTTGGCAAAGATCTGGCTGTTTGCCTAGGTCTTTTTGGGGGGTGGTGGGGGTGTTATCTCCTGCCACCCTTGTATACTGTATTTTTTAACCTAGCCATGTTTTATTTAGGAGGGGCAGATAAAAATTAGCATAAACATAATAAAATAAATAAATACCAGGATCAACTAGATCTAAACAGGCTAGTATCACAGTGCGGGGAGAGGGACCAGCACCCCAGGGAGCATCTCTGGAGGAGAGAAGAGTGAAACTCCTCCAGTGTGGCAGGAAAGGCTCTCTCTAAAGGGAACTGCTCCTCTCCACTCGACACCAGTTGGAGGTGGCCTTCAGCTGGGAACCAACGGGAGGGGTCCAGGCCTAGAGTACTGGTGCCAACAGGAGAGGTCCTGGTAGATCACCAGGAGGTGGATGCCTGGATCAAGTAGATCAAATGCACCGCAAGTCTGACCACCCCTGACCTAAACCATTCGCTTCAAATACTTATCCAGACTCTTAAAACCTCTAGCAAAGGAAGCTCCACAACCTCTCTCAGTAACTTGTTTCTTTGTCCAATTGTTCTTAAAAGCTGGAATGTTCTCCCAAGTATTTATCCTAGAACTGTTTTTTCTGCAACTTAAGCCAATTTATTTTTGTCCTTCCCCTGGCAATAAAATCTATTTTTATTAATAACTTACGTTGCCCTGCCATGAAGAAAGGCCCAAAGACTGTATTGAACTGATCTGGGAACAGCTGCATGGAGGAGTGGAAGAGGGAGAAAAAAGGCCAGGGATTGTCCTGTTTCAGTATTGAAAGACTGAGGAGACAAAGATGGTCCTAACTCAGGTATTTCCCAACCCAACAGTTAACATCCTGCCATCCATGGACAATTGCGTACTCTAGCCCCAGTAAGGACAGAAGCCATTAGCAGTGGCACAACTCCTCCACCCAGGAGATGCCCAGAGCCATTCGTTCCTGATGAGGGCTGTCTCAGTCAGGGGAGAACAATGTGCCAGGAAGATGCTAGTGTGCTCAGAGGACTGGGAGCCTCACCTTTTTCTCTACAACAATTGGGCACCAAAAGAACGGTTAAACCTCAACGATCCATAAAAAATGGAAAAGGACTCTCTCTGCGAAAGAAGAGTGACATCACCTCTTTCCCACAGACCCTCCTGCAGATCTTTTTGTGAAGCAAGTGCCTCAGCCCCTTCACCTGCACATTTTTAACAGCAGCACCTAAAAAGTATATAAGGCCTGGTTTGAACAGATGGAACTTTGAATGACGGCTTGTGGTCACTAGC
Source organism: Sphenodon punctatus (assembly GCA_003113815.1). NCBI lineage: Eukaryota > Metazoa > Chordata > Lepidosauria > Sphenodontia > Sphenodontidae > Sphenodon > Sphenodon punctatus. The sequence goes on along the minus strand of QEPC01000055.1, from coordinate 2,541,691 downwards.
ATCAGCAGTGAACCATGTGGTGTCATTCCCTTCCTGACACTGCACACATGGATCACACTCTCATCGTACCCTAGCAGCCCATCTGTCCAGCTTCACCTGGACCCCCCCACCTTCCAGAAGCAACACCTGTGCAGACTCCAGCTTGTGGCACTGGCCACGCAAGAAATATTACTGTGTAGGGCTACTTCTGCTTAGGTGTAGCTAGCGTGGTTACCTGCCAAGACCAGGACTTGTTCTTTTCATCTGATAAAGTTATACTTGAAACTAAAGTAGGTTGAACTTAAAGGCAATCTTCGACCCCACTCAGCTGATGGGCATACGCTGTCACTGCTCATCGTGTTCATTATTGTGGTTGGACCTTCCCCAGTCCATTGTGAACAACTGAGTGAAGCTACAGCAAGAGAGATTATACTTTACAAGATATTGAAATTAATAGTGTTGTGGTGTCCTGAAAAGCACAAGGAGCCAACAAGACAGAGGGAATTAAACTGCCTATGCTGGATTTTGCTAAAGATGGCTGTCATTTCCCTGCTATTAAGGGCACACATGGTAGTAACCAATGGTTTTGGAACCAATTCAATCTTGGAGGAACTGTAAGGGTAATTGTGATTATTAGGAAAAATGAAGACTGGTGGCAAAGAAATGTTCTAGCAGAAGGCAGGTAGATGCCATGATACTTCATAGCTGAGTCACATAACACATCCTCCCTTAGTAGGGATCAAAGAGCTAACACACATGAGGCATAATTCCACCTCATCCCTGTGTAAAAGTCAAGTGCAAGTACATGAAAGGACCGATAACTGATGCCACTTGCTCCTCTTGAATGTATATAGAGATCAATCCCACAGCCTGGAACATTGTCACTGCTGAAGAAATATTAGCAATATCTGAAACTCTCTCTCTCAGGCAACAAAACAAGATTAGTAAAAGGATAAGGAGTTTTGCCTTTTCTTGTGGGTATAGAGAACAGCATGCCCACTTCCTATAATCATAAATATGGCATGAGGAACTTGCTTCCTGGAGTTACCACTTAGTAATGTTTTCAATAAGACATTTTCTTTGCTGTACTTTATAAAGGTAGAAAAAAATATTGTATTGTCTTAGGTACCCTAGCATGGGTATTGGTATCTTCTGCTGGTGAAGCCCCTTTAACTAAGGGTAAAAACAAACAAGATAACCCTTACCAGGTGGGTGTTTGCTGCCTGTTTATTAGGTGTTCACCAAATGTTAGCCCCCACTCACCATGTAACCACCACCTACTTGTGGCACAGTCTAGGGACATTGCAGGCCAACCATGAGGACAAATCCAGGCTAATGTGCACCCACGTGGCACAGTCTTGTCTATTAAGCTGCATGCAGCCCCCTCATGTCCAGGTCCACCAGCAGCAGAGACTGGCCAAAAAGCCTAGAGTGCTGAGCAGCAACTGCTTCAGGCTCCACCCTCCACTCTTGCTTTCACTGGCACCTTAAAAACCCACTGCCCCGTTTTCCTGCTGCAAGCATGGAAGCTGTGACCACCAGCAAATGTCTCTCCATGCCCATTCCCACCCCAAAGCCAGCATGAGTTGACGTGGACACAAACACCGACTCTCATGGCTCCAGCTCAAGAGCCTGCCTTTTGTTCGGTGGAGCTTCCCCCACCCGCCCCCCAGCAACTACGAACGGCAAGTAAACACACTTGGGGTGGGGTTTGGGTTTACACAGCTGCATGATAAAGGTTTCTGTTTGTTATCTAACTATGCTCTTTATTGTTTGTGTTGCCAGGAGAACATGGAGGAGGAGAAGGAAAATTACTGGAAAACAGCTCTACAGGATGGGAAAGGTATGTGGAGGGGCAGGGGGAGGCACCATGCAAGCCCACAGGCTAGTGTGGCAGTGGAAGCTGAAATGGCAGCTGGGGGGGAAGAATGGCATGAATGGTGGGGGTTCCTCTATAGGGCTGGAGGGGAGGTAGTATGGCAGGCTGGCATGGGGGAGAAGCCAAAATGACAGCTAGGGGCAGGGGGGAGGAATGGTGGGAGGAGAACCAGATAGTGCTTCCCTGTGGGCTGGTGCAGGGGTGGAAGTCAAAATGGCAACCGGGGAAACCAAAATGGCACAGAGCAAAAACCATAAGGCTCTGGGATCCTGCTGCAGTAACCACCCCAGCAGCCACATAGGTGTGCATTCTTGCTTCCCTTCAGGCAGGTGGAGGGTTGAAAACTGGGCAGACAGGGGCCTGAAACAGGTGATAAGGCAGGTGGGGTAATCTGAAGTAATGGATTTCCTTGTTGCCTTGCTACAGATCTGCCAAACAGATCCCCTGCCACAAGTGGCCAGCAGAACCAGGACCTGTGGCTTCACAACTGCAGGTTATCCTTTCTGATTAGAACACATGGGGGGGAGAAAACTAAAGTGATTTTTTCTAAAATAAAATAGTTTTTGTTCTTGTAAAAAATTATTTTTCTAAAATTTTATTTTTTTTCTTTCTAAAAAGTGGAAAGCATCTTGCAGCCTTAATAATGAACTATAATCACTATTCTTTGCTTACAGGAAGAGGAAGCTCATGGAAGAACTGCACTCATGGAAAATGCAAACTCCTGCAAATAAACGTGGACAGTACGATGCAGTTTCAAAGCCAGGGGATAAGCATAGGCAGCGTCAAGGTCCTCCTGCCCTCTACCCATCCTGCTTTGCCCCAGGAATAATATGGGGCACCTCCACTTTCTCTCCTGTCTGTATCCCTGGGTGCAATGTTAGGGGGAGATGGAGCAGATTGAATTCCCCAAACCTTTGGGTGGGGAAGACACCTATGAACCCACTTCCTCAGATAGCAGGGGTGCACAGATCTCTATCTTCCTGAAGCTGCAGTGCAGGAGTGGTGAACCTTTCGATCCATGCCCTCCCATGCACCAAACCTGATCTGGTCCAAAACCCTGCAGGCTGAATTGTCCTGTGAAGGGTGGGACTGCCCATGGCAGCAGTGCTCCAGTAAGCGCCTGAGGATCTCCTCTATCTGCAAGACAAAGCAACGGCCAATCCTGAACCAGGTTCTGGGCAGGGGGCACCAGTCAGAGTCCCCCTGCTCTCCTCCCCTCCCTGCCTGCCCCAGGGAACCCCATCCTTGCTGTGGGGTGGGCATATTATGGCAATATGGTTATTTTTTCTTTTCTTATTTTCCCCAAGGGAACTCCCACTCTTGGCTGTTCAGGAAGTTCAGCTAGTTCTCCGTTTCTGCTACGGCACAAGTTCTCCAAAATGCTTTCCATCTATTTACTGTCTATCCACTCAGTTTGAAAATGCATTGTACTCCTAAAAGTATACTGAAAAGGTGTATCTGATTAGAGTCCACTGATACGTGAAGTACTCACATTTTATATAGTATAATACTTTTATGAGTACAATAGAACTGCCATCCTGTCCCCACTGAATCCCACCTCCTTGTAAGTTCCTAAGTGATTCACAGAAATTCAAAAAGGGACTATTTTTTTTTTTTACTCCACTGTGTTTTTCATTATTACTTTCAGTGGCAGGGTCCAAAATCTCCAGTGGAGATGTGAACTTTGTCTGTGCATACAGACAAAGGGGGACTGGCAGGGGAATCATGGCAAGATCATGGGCCCACATGCACAGGGGAGGCACCATGATGGGCCTGCAGATTTGGGGCAGGGAATGATGTATGTCAAGATTACTGTCTTTATGTAATTTGTTTAGTGCTAATCAGGATGGCAGACATTAGCCATCAGGGAGAAATTACCTCATATGAGGGACTACCCTGGATGGGCCCCCGATCAGGGCCGAATGGCGGCATATCTTACTGCCTCGGTCTCTGCCAGAGCGAAGCACCTCATTTTCTGTGCCAGGGTAAACTCCTTTCCCGCCAAGATTTTGGAGGGCCGTATACAGGGAGTTCCATTCCTCGAACGGTTGTGTCCCTTTGATAACGCCACTGTACAGTCAATCACATCATCATCCACTGCCATTTGTATGACGCCGAGACACTAATTCCTCAGAACCTATTGGAGTCTCTTCCCCGGGAGATTTGATACAGCCCTGTTACATCTCCTCCTTAACTCCTCGGACCCCCAGGTATTAAAAATTTGGCAGTCTTTCTGGTTAAGGTAGGCCACCGCAGGCAATGCTTTTTGGACTTGAAACCCTGCGATTAAGCTCTCCCCAAATTCAACTTCGGTGCCCTGCCCTGGAATGGGCGTGCTGACTTGGTTTAGTATCAAATTGACCTTAAGGTCGGGACACTCCTATAGGGGTAAATTTGTTGTAAGACTGGACAGGTATTCTCGTGGCTTCACCCTTTCCCTCTGTACTGTGTGATGTGACATCTGACAGTCTGCCAACTCCCTTGGTGCACCCATATGTAAAACAATTGTGCCAGTGAGCAGACTAAATTGAGATTTGGCCTCCATCCTTCAGCCATCTGGCTGTATTATATAAGTGTATCATGTGCCTGGTCAGGGCTTCCTTGGCATGGTGTTTTATGTTTTGGCACCCTGTAGGTTGCTTTTTTCTGTTTTAACTTTATGACTTGTGTTTTGTATGCAATATGGTCTTTGGCCATAATAAGTAATTGATTGATTATTGTTTATTTTATTTATTGAATTTAACTGCAAAATACTTTAAAAGGCCAGCACATGCCAAATTCAAACATGTGTTGTCCTAGCACTGCTAGCTGAAACTTTGATGTCCAGTCTTGCTGCAGCAACTGAACTCCAAGTCCACCATCTTTAATATTAGTTATTGTATGTGTTGTTGGGAAGAGCTCTTTGCCTCTGCTGGCCACCACCACTGGCCACTCAAGTGTTGCCTGGGTGCCAACACCTGCCAGCTGCTGCTGGGCATCACCACCTCAAAACAAAACATTTTCTTAACGACCAGCCACCATATTTTTTGTTCCCTTAAGTCCACATAGTAATTTTTCTCTATATAGTATGTTGTATATATGCAAAAGGCATAAATTGTTGGGACATTGGAAAAACAGTGGAATGCCAGTTTCCTGGTGGAGCAGCAGAGCATTCACAGAGCCGAGCCTGGCACCAGCTACTGCCAGGCTCAACCAGAATGGCACAGCCACTCACCGAATCCTCTGTCCCACCAGGAAACTGGCATTCCATCATCCCACCAATATCTTTGCTTTACATACTTTATTGCGTAGCCAGGGACCATTGCAGTAACAAGAAATAATAAAAATAAAATTAAAATCTCTTAAATATTAAAATCCAAATAGGACAAATGCCAACAGTGCAGCAGAAAACCAGAAAATTACACAGTTCAAACAATCTATATAATCTCTCGCTAAACAAAAAGTCATAAAGGCAAAATTATCTAAAACAAACTCAAATCTCATACCAAATACAAAGAAACCTATTTAGGATAAAAGGGGAGCAAAATTCAGAAAGGATTTCCTAAGTTGAAATGCTTGCAGCAAAAAAGCTGCTTGTTTTTAATATCTTTAGGGTCTGACCTATCCAGAATTAAGGACAGGAGAACAGCATCTGACCTCCCCGGATGCTGCTCCATAAGGGTCTTCAGATACTCCTGCCTTAGTTTGTCATATAAATGACAAACCAATACCATGTGGCCAACTCTCTCAACTGCCTGTGTCAAATGGACGGAGGCGCTCGCCGAAGGGGATACCTCGAATCCATCCCTCAAGTACACTAGAAGGAAATGCATTGAAACAGGCATTGCATATTAATTGCTTGGCTCTCCCTGAGATATCTGCAGAGAGATAATCAGCAACCTGGCCTAAGTCCAGAACCCACCCCAGATAGCCCCTAATGTGGGGGGACATGTTGATCCTGCCAAGTTCAAGCTGCCTTCCTAGATCCTCCATTCATACTAAGACTTCCTTCTTAACCAAGGTAGGAAGCTTGTGGCATAAGTATTCTGGTGAAAGTCCAATCTCCCTGAGATGGCCCTCAATCCTAAGTAACCAATGAGTGATAAAAGCGTCATTCATAGTTGCCATCAAAAGTTGCAGGCCCTGATTCGACTGCAACTTGAGCCAAAACTTAAATGCTAACTCATCAGCAACCTGGGCCCATTTTCTCTGTCCCAGTTCAGCCCTGATAGCAGCCAGTGGGGTCCCTCGGGAAGCACCCAGGAGGCTCTGCAGAAACCCAGATTGAGGTTGGTTAGCAGATTGACTAAAGAAGGGGGCCCATAATTCAATCTTAAAAAGTTGGGACCTAACTTTACTGGTGAAAACCTGGAGGGCTGTGGGAATCGTTGATCTTCCTTGTCTTATAAATAATGTATAAATAGACTGTGCTGAAGCCTTTGCTGCTGTTAAGGCCCTATTGACATGCTCATGCCAGCTACCTGAGCTGTGAAACAGAATGCCTAAATACCAAAATGAGGTTACCTGTTGAATTAGGTGACCCTCAATGTTCCAAGTATAGAGTCTTGTTTTAGAGGAAAAAGCCAAAATCTTAGATTTATCATAGTTAATGGTTAGATGATTGGTGTGACAGAATGATGCCTGAAGCTGCCGCTGAAGGCCTATACGGGTCTGTGACAGCAACGCAACATTGTCAGCAAAACAAAGACAGCCGACAAAAAAGCCAACTTTGGTGAAAAAAGCGCACATCTGCCGTAACAAGTATTATCTCATTGATAAAATAATTAAAGAGGGCCGGGGTCAAAACACACCCTTGTCTAACTCCCAACGAGGTAGAAATTGGAGAAGTAATACAACCATACTGGTCCACCTTAATGACAAGGGAAGCATGCTCATGCAGCGAGTAGGTCAGGGCCAGTAATCTTCTATCAATAGTGGAGGCCTGCAGTTTCCTCCACAGAATAAAAAGCTGCTTTGAGAAAATCCTCAAAGTCAAAAGCCAGGCCATCCTGCAAAGTTTCCCTGCAGTTATTGTAAAGCTCAGCAAAATGTTCCATCCAAACTGATGGAGCAAGGGGTGCTGCGGGCGGTCTCCAACCCCCGTGTGGCCCCATTAACTAACTGCCAAAATTGTCGGGAGCCCTTGGAATTAGTAGCCTGCATTAAATTTACTCATTGGTTATCCCCAAAGCCCTTCTTTTTCAATGCTATCTGCTTCCTATACCCCATCCTTGGGTATCTGTTCTTCCCCATCAATATATTACACTGTTTCTTCAGATAGGAGTAATAAATGGCCTTCAACCTAGATCTCAACAGCCTACATTCCTTATCAAATAATGGTTGACTAATTCTGGTAGGCACGAAAACAGGACCTCAGGCCTGCCCCTGTACATGAGTACAAAGGCCAGATATCAATTTCGTGTACAGGTCCAGTGTCTCCACACAATCGGTGGAAGACACCAGCCTGTCCCACAACTGATAAACACAGGGCTGAGAGGCATAATCTGCCAGAGAGGAAGACAGTATCATTCCAGCAAGGAGCCTTTGCAACTTCCAACAGAGACAGGTCCAGCCCACCTCCCCCACCACCACAAAAGTGGAGGCATGAGGAAAATAATTTAAGTACCAATGGCAGGTGATACCCAACTAAAACTGGACCCAAAGCAAAATAATAAATATAAGGAATCACCTGGGCAAATACCAAAACAAAATCAACTACACTTGGGCCTTGATGGCCCACAAATGTAAATTCCCCATAGGGGTCATTACCCACCAATATCTGCCTTTTGCAACGTAACAATTGATATTTAAATGGGGTATTGTAAGCCAAGGTGACAGTTTGAAGAACACTGAGGATGGAGAAAGTTCTCAGGTAGTTGCCATCCGATATGTAGTTGCCAGAATGCTATAAACAATACAAGGAACGATTAAAGCTTGTGTATTATCTTCCAAGTTGAGACCATTGGGTGTTAGGGTGTCAAGCCTGTAAATCCAAAGTTTCTCTAGCTGCCCAGGGTTGGATGGTTTTTCTATTGGAAAGATTTCCAAGTGAGAGGTTGTGGTTTGCTGAATTAAAGTGTCTTGCAACCAGTTCAAGCTGCTGTGTCATGATAGTGCATTTGTGGTTTCTAGACCGAGTACGGAGGTCTGTAGTAATTTTACCAACGTACTGCATGTGGCATCCAGAGCATGTGTATAAACTTTTATTTTTGTTTTTTTATAGAATTCTAAAGAAAATTCATCTGTGAGCATTTCACAAAATGTGTAGGCTGGGGTGGGTGGGGAAGCCATGTTGTGTAGGAACCATGGCATTCCCACAGGGTTGGGGGTGGGTTGCAGATATTGATGGGACAGTGGAATGCCAGTGCTCAGAAAGATGCACTTTCACATCTCACATTATATTAAAATTTTATATAAAATATAAAATTTTAATGAGAGACAGATGTGAAATTTATATATTATAAATAAAAATTTTTAAATATTTTATATTTTAGAAATATAAAAGAAATTCAATATCCATGAACATTCCACAAAAAGTGTAGCCTGGGAGTGGGAGCGATAAGAACCACAGCAGGCCTGTACGGGGAGGGCGCAAGTGGTGGTGCTTCATTTTTGTATGTTTTGTCCTCTACAAAGCTTTGCCCATGTATTAGGTTTGGCATGCTACACCTGTGGGTGGGGGCTGCACACAAATACACGCAGGGGGCTACTCGTTTATTAGCTCTACATGCTAAAACTGGAGTGGGTGAGGGAGGGGATCTGCACAGACTGAACTCCAGCCGGCTATCGTCTAATTGAAAAACCCCTAAGAGCAGCAAGTGTAATGGAACACAGGATGATTTGGGAGGCAAGGAAGCAGGCATGGCTCACCTTGGAGGGCGTTGACCCCCCAAGCGCCCCGTGGCCGCTCTAGTGAAAAAAAAAAAAAAA
>QEPC01000055.1:2470222-2516065 GCA_003113815.1 Sphenodon punctatus | reverse complement strand
CCACCCCTGGTGCCTGGAAGTCTGCTCCTAGCTGAGTCAAATGACTTCCCCCTCCCTGCTACATTTGGCCTTCCAGTGACCTGACAGAAGACCATGTTTTAGCCACCTGAACACAACCGAACGCGATTCGATTTGAATGAACTGTTCGGCCATTTTGTCGTTCGGTGTTCGGTTCCGTTCGGTGTGTTCGCCATTTCGTTGTTCGGTGTTGTGTGTTCGTGTTCGTGTTCGTGTTCGGTTGTCCGAACAGGCCGAGTTCGGGCCGAACACCGAACTACCGAACCGCGTTCGCCCATCCCTACCAAGTATGACCCCATCCTACTTTAAACTTGTCATACTGTGACTTTCCTCTTGACTATGGTATTGATGTGACCCACCATCAGGAATGTGCTTTGCTAGCCAAGGACTCTACTACCAGCGTGCAACCTCTTAGGCTGTTTTCAAATGAACACAGCTGGGGGACAGGTCCATGTTCGCTGAGTGGATCAACCATGGAGAATCCATGCACATGGAAAGAGTGGGGAGGAATTCAAATGGGCAGCACCCAGAAAGTCCATGGTCCCCACCCATCAGCCCCAACCATTGTTCAAACGGACAAACGTTCCACCAGCCAGGCCTAGAATTGCCCAGCCTTTACATCAACATGCCCCCACTGCATGGTGTGAAAACATGACAGTTCATGGGAAAACATAGAAGCCACTGCAGTCACTGCTGCCCGCCTACAGCAGGAATCTGGGAGGCTAGGAGAGGGGGGACAGGGGAAGGCAGATCCATGCACCCTCCACGGAGCACAGGGCTAGCCGCAAGGGCACCGAGCAAGAACAGACAAAAACCTGGGGCATGTCATATAGCCCACGAGCAGCTCAGGAACACAAGGGGGAATGTATCAGGGAGACCAATGGGACAGCAGGTGAAAAAGCCAAACATCAATCCACCCCCTACCCCACCAAGCTGACAGTCCAGTCCCGAACACCCCACGCACACAGCATAGAGTCCAGGACAAACACCGTCAGGGCACAGGGTCCCATTCCAAGGGGATCACAGCTGCTAGAGTGGGGGTGATGAATCCTGAGCCACCAACAGAATGACTCCATGACAGAGTGAGCAGGAAGCACTGGGAATGCACTGAAACACTTTGACTTTTAGAGTAGATGAGGGTTCAAACCCTGCCTAGAGACCTACAGAGGCAGCCTGAACCCCAAAATCACTGGGTGCCACTGTGACGGATTGAGCAGGGCTCTGGCTTGGCAGGGCTTCCCTTCTAGCCTCTGACCAGCCACCTACACCCAGGCAGATGCTCCTGGCCCCCACTACCTGTTGCCCCAGCTCCCTGACACTGCCGGCCATACTCCCATGGATTTGGACCACCCAGAGCTTCAGAGTGGTTAGCTCCATCTCTTGGATATAGAAGAACAATAGGATTTCTCTGGGTGGACAGAGAGTCCCTGGAGGTCTACGGGCCATTGGACCACACACACACGCACACACAGACACACTGTAGTAAAGGAAAAACAGTTTATTCTAACAAATCTATAAAAACAAAGCCAATTGGTGTGAAAAGTCTGACAAAGGCAAGGATATGGCAAGTAAAGACAACCAAATAAATGTAAAAAGAGCAAAATATGCAAGTTGCTGACTCCGCTCAGTTCCCTTATCTGGCTCTCCCTAAGCTGGGTATACACACAACCCTCTATCCCTGGGCTGAGTCATCTACTCTGTTGCAGCTGATTCCCTTAGGCATCAGATTGAAGAACAACAGTAATTGAGGAGAAGGGCTCTCATACCTTTCCCTAGCCCGGGACTGGAATCCACTGCCAAGTTCCCCATCTAGATCCTTCTGGGCACGGACTGGAGCTTCCCCACCCACAGCCCCCTTTTGGTAAAACTAGGCTGGCTAAGTACTTTTGCAGCCCCATTGAGAAGAGCTTGGGTGTGATTGGCAGTCATTGTCCTACCCCAACCAGCCTCTCAAGTTATAGATTCCCCAAACCCACAGGTGGGTTTTCTTTACCTATTTGTGCCCTCTGCCCCTACTCAAGAGTACAATGCATTGTGCCTTATCATATACAGAGAACAGAATAATCTATGACATAGCCATTCAAGAGTATACAACACCCAAACATGTAGTGTGTCCATTCCCACCCCGTCAGGTGACAGACTCACATGTGCGGCACATAACGTGACGTCTGGGGAGGCGGGGGATGGGGGAAGACAGCAGAGGGACTAGGATGGCGCAATCCAAGGGCAAGGTCAAGTAGGCAGAGTCCCACACATAGGAACGCGGGAGGCAGAGGGGGAGCCACAGTCACCGAGTGTTGTTCCAAAGCCGGGTCATGGCAATGGTGGAATCGGGAACCCTGCACGTTCTGCATACACCACCCTCTCTGGTACCTTCACGCCTGCATATGCTGCATGTCAATCCACCATGAAGTTCAGGTCCCCATGAACTTCTGCGGGGCCCTGGGCGGCCGCCCCTACCCACCCTGTGGTAAGGCTGGCCCTGCACATGAGTGGTATCCACCCTTACTAGTTAAACAGTAAGGTGGTATCATTAGAGATTAGATGCCTGGCTTCTGAGAAAATTGGCAAATTGGTAAAATGCTATATTTGTCTTTCCCTGTTTTCCTTGAATAACACCATAAAAGAGTGTACTCCCCTTCGTAAACCTGTATCACATTTTATTTGCAGGATGTTGCGTTAAAGATGTATTAGATTCCTGTTTTCGCACAGTTATGGTATCAGTAATCTAACATTGTACTAATAAAGCAGATTAGTAATTATTTTTAAAGAGGTACTTATTTATTATTATTATTATTATTATTTTATTTTATTATAAGCATTTATATAGCGCCAGCGATGTACCGGGCGCTTTACGGAGAACAAAGGTGGATTCTGTTTATCTGTGCTTTATAGATGAGTATTGGTATGTAATGTTTGAAAGTGAGGTGTAAAACATAAGGTGCGATTGATTCTAAAGCAACAAACAAGTTATCCTGCCATTAATGATACTACTATCACCCTATGTAAATCAACTTTTAAAATAAATGTTTAAACTCAATTTGCTTAAGTGCCTGAATTCTGATCTTTGGGGAAAGGTTGCTGACTGACAACTGAGGCATAAACCATCATTGTCCAACCTGTTACATCAAAGGAAGCAAAGAGAGGGCGATGAACTGATCCCATAGCCTCTATTGTAATTAACCCCATCCCTGCCAGGATACTTGTCAGAAGGTATCTGACAGGTATTCACTTGTGACAGTGTTCACTTGTCAGAAATGAATACTGACAAGAGAATTGTCAGAAGTGAATGTTGACATGCTTGCATAAGTAATACCGACAGGAACGGAAGGTTTATGTTTCGAATCTTCAGTACTTACAGTGTGCTTGCATTGCATTCGTTTCTCACTTTAGAGTTAAATGAAGATATGAACAAAAAATATAGCTCAAAACATGTTGTGATGATTTCATGTGCATAGTAATGATTAAGAATGCTATAAGCTATCTAAACAAATGTTGCTGTGTTGTTTGCATATCGGTCAGAAACCAGTAGGTTGTCTATGGCAAAAATACTCACCCTTGCATTTCTTGGGGGGTGGGGGGGAAGTAAGCAATTGGACTTGTGGATATTTATATAAATAGCTATGTCTGCTGATCTAATCATGTTTATATTCCTGGTATCAGGTAGTAACTAAACACTTGTATTTGTGTTCTAGCAGGTGGGTGAAGATCAGTAGCTTTCCCTTGATCTAAAAGAAGAAACATCTGTTGACAGTATAAATCATTTGTTGATCAGTTTTAATATGTCCCTCATTAGCCTTGGGTGTATACTAAATATACACACAGGGTAATTACTTATTTGAATAAATGATAGTTTAAACTATTTTGGAAAAAAAACAAAAAACAGTGGGTAAAAACAAATGTGATGGCGGCATGCAGGAACCCACCACTGACATGGCCGGAGTCAGCTCAGGCCACCGGACACGCAGGAGTGCAGCTGGAGGAGCTGTCAGTGGTGGCCACAACAGATGTTTTGATGGCCACAGCTCCGTTGCCACGCCACTCCCAGCCCCCCAACCATGACAGGCAGCTATGGTCATTGGTGACCAATCATGGACTGCCATTGCAGCCAGTCATGGCAGCCCCCCAGACCAGGTCAAACATGATAGCCCGCTCTGGCCCTGGGTAGATAGGTGGTAGCCCAGGCTGTGACCTCAGCTATTTGCTGAGGTGAGAGCCTGAGATAGCCGCCAACACATCTGGGGTCAGTCTGGGCTAACGTCTGTCAGTCCAACAACACAGATGGTGGGCCAAAGCAGGCCAGAGTGGATTCTATTTGGCTACTGTCATGTTTGTTTTTACCCAATGAAAGTATCCAATCCAAATGTAGTAATAATTTTACTATTGTGAGTTCAATCAGATCACTCAGATGAGTTTAAATATATTAATGTGTTTGCAGGATTATGCCAAAGAAGTTTACAATTATGACTGATAGTCCAGTACCCCAAGAGACAGTGTACATGCTATCAGTGTGCTCAAGACTCTTATTCCCTTCAAGGGGACACACATATATGCTAACTGGTAACACATGCATTTTGTGGCAGAGGATTGGGCTGTGAGAGAAGTCAAGTAACAATACCCTAGTATCAGCTTAAAGGGTATTTTCAGACAAGACACTCTCCACCCACCATACATGTTGCAGGGCTGCAGTGTTGCCCTATGGGTGCCCCATAACATGTATAGTGGGTGGGAGGGAGTTGGGGGGGGGGAGCGGGAGAGGGTCTTGTCTGAAAATGCCCAAAGACAACATAATGGGTGTTTTCAGAAAGACGCAGAGCTGACCACCCCTGAAGCTGCTCTGAGGGTGCACCCCTGTGTCGGCCTATGTCCAGCCCTGCCGGGGCCAGGTTTAAATGGACCCAGTGGGTTCCCTGGCCCATGGTTCATACATGGCGCTCCACCCCCACACCACAGAGTTGCAGACTAGAGCATCCACAATGCTATGGTGTTAACTTGCCCAGGGTGGCCGGCTACTACTAATAATTTCTATTGCACTACAAGGCTGGAGGAGGAGCAGCAGCATGGGACAGTGCATCAGAAAGACCGCTTCTTCCCCTCGGGCTGCTGTCTCAGGTTTGGCTGGCCTGCTCTGCTGGTGGCGCTCCAAGTTGTTCTAGAGCACTGCTGGCAGGGCTGCCCTGCATGCACCACTTGTGCATCTGGTAGCCCATCTTTAGATGGGCAGGCTGCATGGGGGAGAGGCGGAGTTGCTGCCCACCTGAAACACCCAATGTCTCTTGCAGTAACTGTGTGTGTGTATGATTTACTTTGTGAACGGTAAACCACAACACAGACTATAAATAAGCAATTGCACAAAGATATCTGTATTCAGTACCTAGAAAGCTTCTAACAGCCGCTTTACTATTTTTAACAGTCACTACATGTGATTCATATTGTACTGCAAGACACGTCCATGCTGAAATGATCATGTATCGATCTATGATTTTTAATTTACACAATATGCATAAGCTGCAAGTAAGCAGGCTAAACTTGCATTCCTTGTACTGCCTGAATTCAATGCTGGGTAGTTTTTGATGTGCTAGAAGTACAGGCTTTGGATCTCAGGTTGCAGTCCTGCAAGGAGATTCCTGCTGCCATGCAGTTCCTGTACATGGCAGGCATCCAGCTAATCAAACATAGTACAATTACAATAACAGATATTTCAATGTTAAATGAAGTCAATGAAAATCTCTACTGAGTCCATCAAGATTTTTATTAGACCCTTTAACGTCTTCCACATGCCCGGTTATCTCAGCTATGGAACACAAAGGATGATACTACAGCACTTTCTCTGCAAAGTGTGGGTCAAATAACAATCAAACAAGCAGCATATGCACATGCTTATCTTCCTCATGTAGCAAGTGGATACTTCTTTAGTCTCCCCAATCAGGCAACCGTGTTGCATGCTGGAATCATCTCCCAGGGTACATTGATCCAAAATGGAACAGTGACTAAGATGGAACGTCAGAGGCCCCTGATGGACCCCTTCCTGGCAGACTCACTGCTTTTTGGGCAGTTGGAAGTTTCCGCCTGCTTCTTGACCAATCTACATAGAACATTTTCTATGGGACAAGGCAAGTGCTGATTGCTACTTGTCCAATGTTTTACAAAGACAGCTCATCTGACCTCAAATTACTCAAGGCTAATGCAAGCCTCATTTATTTCAATGAAAGTAGTATAGAGGTCATTATTATGCACATAGTGTGGAAGTTATGATAATCTTCAGCTGCATCTGCCCCTGGTGTCACTCCACCAGTGGTTGTGTTTCATTATTTTTTAACAATGTAAGGGTGCAAATAATACACTGTTCCCAAGTTTAATTTCTAAGGCTTTAAAAGAAGAAACGTCGATGGGAGTAATTACTGGGGGGGAACACTTCCTCTGCAAATTTTCTTCCTCTGCAATTCTAGATTTAGGGTGCAAAGCTTATGTGATTGCCATGAGTCTAATGACTGGTTTTTAAAAACTTTTAAAACATTCATATTTGCATCTATCAGCAAAATGCCCAAAGAAGCTAGCAACTTTCATAGGTCAATGTGCTTCAGTGAGCACTTAGCAAACACAGGACCCAGGAATGGTTTCCAACCAACGGGAACATATCAAAGTTTAAAAGCTATAAGGAAGTCAAGTCTGATACAGCATCTACCAGACATATCTAAATAAATTATGTTAAGATTAACAAAAACCCAGAATTATTCAGCTCATCTTTCCCCCCCACAAACATTCCCCTCCCTCTTCCCTTTCAGTTTCCATTGAGGGAGTCACCACCCAGCCTGTCCCTCAGGTGCATAGACTGGGATTAATCTTTGACTGCTTCCTCTCCTTTATGCCTTAGATCTAGGCTGTTGCCAAGTCCTGTCACCCCATCCTGCATAATTTTGCAAAAATCTGGGTTTGCCTTATTGCTTCCACTGCCAAAACCCTCACCGACTACTGCAACTTCCTCCTTACTGGTCTCCCCTGCTCTGACTTTGCCTTCCCTCATTTCCGTTCAATGCTCACTGCCAAAGTCATCCATCTTGCCTGTCGCTTCCATGTTCAGCCCCTTCCCTCTATCCTATGCTGGCTCCCTCTGCCTGAATGTATTCAGCACAAGCTCCTTGTCTTCACCTTCAAGGCTCTTCATGGCCTTGCCCCCTCCCATCTCTCTGCACTTGTTTCATATCACATTCCCACCCAGAAGCTTTGCTGCTCCTCTTCTGCCCCAACCCTCATCTGCTCATGATGCCCTTGGGTATTTTCAGACGTTACGAGATCACGCTCAACCACAGTGAACCACGGTCAATCCTGCGGCGGGGCCAAAATGCCCTGAATGTCTGTTCGGCAGCTGCTAGATGTTCACCACAGTCAGTACCCACATGGGGTCAAAATCAACCACGCTTCCGGGGCTCCCCGCCGGACAATCTCCGGAAGCGTGGTCAAAGAGATTCCCACCTGGAAACAACAAAAAGTAATGTCTGGATGGCAATCACCGGCCGGAACCAAAGAAAATGATCCCCAGCCGGGGACAAAGCATGCTACGTCGCTGCCAGGCAACCAGCAACAACGCAGCCACCAGAGGGAGATTTAAAGGGCAAACCGCAGCAGGGAAGTGTGACGGGATGGAGCGAGGAGGGAGGCGGAAGAGAGTGGTGGGCGAGAGAGCAGGCAGTGGCAGTGGTGGAGGGAGCACAGGCGGAGGAGGGGGAGGCGGGGGTTGTGCTGAGGATGGAGGAGGCGGAGGGACAACACCCGCAGCAGCTGGGACAGGACGCCCCGGGGACATCAGCCGGACTGGGGGAGGAGGCACCCCGGAAGCGGATAAGGGGAAACAAGGGGAGGGGAACGGGGCACAGGGGCACCAAGGGGGGGTAGGGGGCCAGCCCAGGCTCCCGGCAAGGAGAGGGGGAAAGGGGCGGCCCGTGGGGGACCAGAACCGCACCCAACCATAACACACACACACACCCCTGCATCCCACAAACACAGAAACGGACCGGGGTGGACGAGCCCCTGGAGGACACCGGCCCAGCTCAGACGGAGGAGGAGGCGGTGGAAGAGGCAGTGGTGGTGGAGGAGGAGGAGGACCCTCAGGGGAGACAATGGAGGAAGCCCTACCACAGAGGGGGCAAGTGGGGGCTGCAGGAGACCCGGGACTTCATACGGATCTGGGGGACCCTGGAGTACCAGTTGTAGCTTGCGCTCAACCAGCAGAACGAGCACATCTACCAGAACATAGTGGGGGAAATGGAGGCAGCGGGGCACCATCGCACCATGGCACAGTGCCGCTCCAAGGCCAAGGAGCTGAAGAGGGGGTACAAGGCCATAAGGGACAACAATAGGCGGTCCGAACACGGAGCCCAGACCGCCCCCTTCTATGATGCCCTGGACCGAATCCTGCACATGAAGGGCTCGACAGTCGCCCCATGGCTCGTGGGAAGTGCAGTGGTCCAGGGCAGGGAACGGGCCAAGGTACCCCCTCCCCTCACTGCCTCCCCATGTAGACACAAGCTCCAGGGCCCAGGACCCCCAGGAGGAACGCTCCGGGACCTCCAGCACCTGCAGGCCCCCCACCCCGGACAGCAGCCCAGAGAGCACCCACCCCCAGGCCGGACAGGCGGAGTCCGAGGCCGGCACCCTCATCACCCTCAGCCGGTGGTCCATGGGGGAGCATTCCCACACTGAGGGGCCGGCCTCGGAAGGATCGGAGACCAACATTGAGGGTAAGCGGGCGACCGGGAGGGGAGAGGGATCGGGCCCACAGGGGCAGGGGCGAAGGGAGGGATGGACGGGCCAGCCCCAGCCCCCAATAAGCAAGGTGGGAAGGGGGGCCGGGCCCCAGCCGCCCGCCTGCACACCCCTACANCCCAACCGCACACCCCTACACCAACAACCCCCCCCCCTTCGCCCACAGGGCACGGAACACCCCGGCACCAGACCCAGACGGGTGAGCAGGCAGGCGCCGAGGAGCCCAGGCAGCAGGCGGAGGAACCAGGTGAGGCATGCGGTCCAGGTGGGAGGGCCCACTGGGGCGCCGGGAAGGGGTCTCGGGACACTCGGAGGCGGTGGGAGGGGCCAGGGAGGAGGGATGGGAAAGGGCCAGGTGACACACCCAGGGGGCCATGGAGCCCCGGTCCCATCCCAGGGCCGAGGGCGGGCTCCGAGGGCGGCAGGTGACTTACCTTCCTGTACCCTACAGGGCAACTCCAACAGCCACTGTCTCAAGGGCCCGTGCCCCCAGCACAGCGCATGAGGGAGTACCGGGCATGGGTCCACCAGCGGAGGGAGGACCAGGCAGAGGATATTGTCCGGACCTCAGCGGAACAGGGGGAGAGGATGATAGCGGTCGTGGACCAGATGGAGGCGGCCATCGAGCGGTCCCTGGAGCGGGCGGAGGTGCGGGACATGCGACTCCAGGCCAAGGTGCACCTGGAATGGAGGCAGGAGCACTGGGAGCACAGCAGGCAGGTGGAAGTGCTCGGGCGGCTGGAGCAGGCCATCACAGGGATGATGCGGGAGCATTCCACCAAAATGGACAGGTCCCATGATATTGGGACCTCCTTGCTCCTGCACGCAGGCACCATGTGTGCCTATGTGATGACAGCCGCCCCCACAGGCACCCTGCCTGCCCAGGGCCCCATGCAGGGCCCCTCAGCACCCCCACCCCATCCCCAACCACCCCAGCCGCCCCCACACCCACAGGGGCCGTGCATCCGGCTCCCGGTCCCGCCTGCCCTCCGGAGAGTGCAGTCGCTCAGGGGGGGCCCCCCGGGTCCAGGGCCCGCCCTCCCCCCAACTGGCACCCCCCCAGTGGGAGGGGGAGGGGAGCAGCTGGGGTGGAGGGAGAGGGGTCAGGTGCACATGTACATGCGGGTGAAATAAATTGTGGTTGCACTATATTGCCTCCCGTGCCCATTATTGGGCGACAGGGGTGGGGTGGTGGAGTACCAGACCACCTCCCATGTAGGGGCCAGGCCAGGGAACCCCCGGGCCTGGCCCAGGTTGTTGCAGCCCTCACACCTCGGCCTCCCAGCTGATATGCCTCGCCAGGGCATCCCGGATGTGCTTGGCATAACGGTACTCCCTCGGGTTCTCAGCGTTCACATACAGGGGCACCGGGCCGGGGGGCCGGTTGGGCTTGGGGTATTCCAGGGCTGCCCCCTCGGTTTCGCACACGTTGCGCAGCACACAGCAGGCACCGATCACCAGGGCCAAGGTCTCCACAGTGTAGTCTAGCCGCCCAGCGAGGCTCCTCCAGCGCTGCTTGAGGGCCCCGAAGGCTCGCTCCACCACGGTCCTGGTGGAGCACAGGTGGGTATTGTATAGCACCTCCGCAGGGTTGCGTGCGACTGGGTAGACCTTCATTAGCCACCGGGTGAGGGGATAGGCAGGGTTGCCCAGGATACAGGGGGGCATTGGTACCCCCTCGATGCAGGTCATCCCCATGTCAGAAAAGTCCCCCTGGAACATCCAGGCATAGAAGGGGGAGATGGTCATGATTCTGGCATCGTGACTGTGGCCGGAGTTGCCCGTGAAGATGTCTATGAACTGGCCCCGGTGATCCACAACCGCCTGCAGCTGCAGTGAGTGATACCCGTGCCTGTTTACATACTCTGCAGCCTCCCCTGCAGAGATCTCAATGTGGGTGTCGTCCATGGCACCCATGCAGTTGGGGAAGCCTCCGGCCGTGAATCCTGCCATCACAGCCCCCTGGTCCACCAGCTGGATCGTTCTGTCCAGGAGCATGCCCTCCACAGCCTCGCACACATCCCGGAGGATACAGGCAACGGTGCTCAGGCCAACCCCGAGGTGCTGGGAGACGGACTGGCAGGAGTCGGGCGTAGCTAGGGCCCAGACCCCTATAGCCACCCATTGGACCATGGGGATGGGGGTCCTCATGGGGGTGTACTGTCACTCAAGCCAGGGCATAAGGAGCTCAGTGAGCCAGAGCATGGTGAGCTTGTCCATCCTAAAGTGGGCCCTCCAGGCTGCCTCGTCTCACTGGGCCAGCGCCCTGGCCCACCAACCCTGTGCTTGCTCAGTGACCCCTATCCGCCTGTCAATGGGCATAGTGAGCAGGGCTGCCCGGCGCATGGTCTCCCTCCCCCACTGGAGGCGCCCAGCTGCCTTGCTGATTGCCACAGTATGGGTTCGGCCCCGGCTCACAGCCTGCTGGTCTGCCCCGGAGAGCCACTGTGTCCTGAGCTGGCAAGGGCTCTCCTGCGCCCATGGTGGGCCCTGCGGGCCCTTGCAGGTTTCCAGGCCAGGGAAGCCCGCAGTTGGGCGCCCAGGTGCTGTTCCGCAGTAAGGAGGCGCAGCTGCTCGGTGTAGTCGCGGTACCACTCGGCTGTGAGTGCGAGGTGCATCCAGTAGGCGGCTCCCCTGTCCTGGTCCATGGTGGTGGGGGCCCCAGGGGTTGGGGGACAGTTATGCTGGCCAGTGATGGCCTGGGTGACGGGGGCCCCGCCCCCAGCTGGCCGGGCCTCTCAATGTGATGCTGGTGTCCGTGGGTGTGCGGTTGGGTGCACCTGCTGTCCTCGCATGGGGCCTAGTGCACGCACATTCCTTGTGCAGCTGTATGCCTTCAGCCATCACACACACACACCCCTCCTTGTTTGCAACACCGTGTCCTTGCCAGCCTGATTAGCCATCCTGTTTGGGCGCTTGTTTCCTGCAGCTGTGCCGGGTCCGTACCCCACACCTCGCTCTGTTGCTATACAATATTGCAGCCCATGGCCACCTGTCCTGTCCTTGGGACCCCTCGGAGCCCCCCCCCCAGCCCTGGAGGGTATGTGTGCCCCCCTGTCCGTGGTGTTATTCTCCCTGTCTAGCTGGACCATGGCTGTTTGTGCATCCACCGGACTCCCACTTCCCGGCCCCCATGGGGCCCCGCATAGCTGGACCTTCTGAGAGACCATGTCCCTGTGTGACCTGTGGCATACCCCGGCCATGCAGCTGCTCCTGGGCTGCCCGGACAGCCAGTCGAGTGCTTATGCAAGCCTGAGCTCCAATCTTCGCTACTTTTGCTATGAGGCGAGCGCTCGTGATTGCCAGCTGCATGTGGAGACTCTGGGGCTGGTTCCCTTCCCCGATGGGTGCATCCCAGAGATGAGTTGCTCTCATGTGGCCTGTCCTGTGGCTGAGACCGTGTCTGTGCTGTCTGTGTGCAGTCTGGTTGCCTACACGATCTGCCTTGTGGAGGGGGGCCCTGCCTTGGACGTGTCCTACTTTGACTGTGTTCATGGGGCCCGTGGGTACCAGCGCTCCCATGGGGTGGTGTATCACTGGCTGTTGGAGCTGGGTCAGCTTCTGTGGCCCCCTGCTTCTGACTGCTGCATGTCTGAGCCAACCGCGGCGGAGCTGTCAGTGCTGTCGGGCGTGTGGGCCCGTTCAGATGTGCAGTTGGGCTGTCCATGCAGGATCCATTTGAAGCCTACTACCTGATCACCCACCACATGTCCTTGTTGGGGTACCATGATCCATTGGCCCCACCTGGTTCATCGGGTGGGGCACCTGGCCCCTGGGCCCATCGTGGCCCCCAGCAGCTGGCTGTGAGTCCCAGTGTACCTCCCAGACGCCTGGTTGCCTGCCCCTGTGTGGGCTCCTGCCCCTGCCTGGGGGCCGGGTTCCTCTGGCTGCCCCCCTGATGTCTCTGCCATGCTGCTGTGCTGCCTGCTTCCCGGTGTGCTGCTGCCCCTGCCTGTGGCTCTGGTCCCCCTCCACCCGCCATCTGCCTCCACACCCGGTGTTCCCCTCTGTGGTTGCCTTCCCCGGTGCCTGGGTCCGGCTCTCTGCATGACCTCACCGACCTGCTTGTGTCCAGCGGACTGTCCTCACCTGCCAGCGCTGCCACCTTCGGCCTCTGCCCCCCCCTTGGGTGCCTGTGTGACCTCAGGGTTCTGGGGCCCCTGGACTGCCCCTCCTGGCTTCCTCCTGGGGGCGTGTTTTGCATCCTTGGACCTGCTGCGCTGCACCGGCTCTCCTGCCTGCCCTCCATCAGCCCTTCACCGGGGTGTGGAGTCTGCGTGTGCCTCCTGGACTGTTCCTGGACCACTTGCTGTGCCATGTGGGCTCCTGTTGTGCCTTGGTCCCGAGCTCCTGCCCCCCCTTCCGGGACTGTCTGTGTTGCTGTGGGGGTGCCCGTGTGGACAGTTCTGCTGTGGGGGTTGTGGTTGCCGTTGCCAGTGTCCTGCCCTGCCCCTGTGCCCTTCCCCCCCTCTTCCATCCCCCCATGCCCAGTGTGCCTTGTGTGTTGTCTGGGCACCCGTGCCCCCCCTTCCCTTCCTTTCCCTTCTGTGTGTGTGTGTGTGTGCCCGCCCGGGTGTGTGTTTGTGCTGAGTGTTCCACTATGCCCCCATTGTCTGTGTGCCTGTTGTGTGTGGTTCCTGGCCAGCAATTCTCCCTCTCCCCACTCCCTTCTCGTTTCCCTTGTGTGGGTGTTCCCTTTTGTGCCTTCTGGCTTCGTTTGTCCTCAGGCGGCCATGTCTGTGTCCCGCCCCTGCCCAGTGGGTTCTGGGTGTTTTGACCATGGCCTGGAATCGGCGTCACGTCTGTTGCACTGCCCCGGGCCGTGATCTGCCGGCCCGATTCCCTGCCGTGGTTCCGGTCCCGTCACGTCTGTTCGGGGCGTTTCTTGACCCTGGGGGGGTGGTTGTTCGGTTCACCCCCACCGGGAATACACTGTGGTGAACCGGGCACCCGTAACGTCTGAAATCACCCCTTGCTGCTCAAAATGTACTCACCCCTTCTTCCTTGCTGCCCTCCATGCCTGGAACTCCCTCTTTCCAGGAATGGGGGGCAGCAAGAGAGAAGGGGTGAATTCATTCTGCTCTCTCCCTCCCCTCCCTCCCTCCCTCCCTCCCAAACTTCAGATCCCTCCTGAAACCCTACCTCTTCTGTCAGGCTTTCCCTAGCTCACGAGGAAGAAATTGTATCCTCTTCCTTCCCTCCCTCAGAATCCTTCACTTCTCTGTAACTAAGTGAAGCACGTGCACCTGCAACCTCTCAACTTCATGAAAGTATTCTTGTCTCTCCCTATGTTCACCTCTTCCTTGTCTTCCCTCCCTTGTCTTTCTTAGAGTGTAAGCCCCTTGGGGTAGGGACCTGTCTATACCAATTGATTGTACAGTGCCAGGTACACTGCTTCCGCTATTTGGCTAATAATAATATAATGGTATTAGTAAGGCACCCATCATCCTGGTATCTAAACTCCAGAGAAAATTCAAAATCAATTTAAAACCAAAATGGTGCTATTTTTCTCTTTTTCTGAGAACAGGAGTGTGCAAATATTAGGAATGGGAATTTTGGTTTCAGATAAATTCATAACTGCTCAGAATTGGCCATTACAGATTAATCTGAAGGGACCAACCTGTAATTTAGGGATTCTGGGTATGGATCTGAGTTTCAGATCTATATTTCCCCCCACTCCCATCCCCCATGGCCCTGGAGTGTTACATTTATTTATTTATTTATTTATTTATTTATTTAAACTCCTATCCCACCCTTCCCCTAAGGTTCAGGGCAGTTTACATAAAATAAAAAAAAACTCCCTTTAAAAACTTCAAGGAAGACCCCCCTCCACCCCTCACCCCACCTGCTCAATGCCTTATCAAAAAGAAAGGTTTTACACTGCCTCAGGAATATAACCATGCTCGGGCTCTGATGGACCTCCGGAGGAAGAAAGCTCCACAATCCTGGGGCAGCAACTGAAAACGTTTCCTTACGGGCCCTTGTTATGCGGACAAGATTGGCTGGTGGTACCTGAAACGGAGCACTCCTGGCCAATCACAGGGGCCGCAGTGGAGCATGAAAGGAAAGGCAGTTTCTCGGATAGGAGGGTCCCAGGCCATTTAGGCCTTTAAAGGTCGAAACCAACACCTTGAATTGTGCCTGGAAGACTATAGGGAGCCAGTGCAGATTGTAGAGCACAGGTGTAATGTACTCAAGGCGACCCACCTCCAAAAGGAGCCGGGCTGCTGCATTCTGCAGCACCTGCAGTTTCCGAACGGTCACCAAGGGTAGCCCCATGTAGAGCACATTACAGTTGTCTAGCCTCAAGGTAATGAAAGCATGGATTATGGTGGCCAGATCTGAGTCAGACAGAAAGGAACACAGCCTTCTGACCAGATGGAGTTGGAGAAAAGCGCTCCTGGCCACCGCTGCAACCTGATGTTCCAGGCACAGCAAGGGGTCCAGAAGCACTCCCAAGGCTGTGAAACTGGGTAACGAGAGGGAGCTGGACCCCTCCAATAACAGAGGTATCAACCTCCTCCAAGACACAAGCCAATCATCACTTCAGTCTTATCTGGATTCAGCTTCAATTGGCTCACCCTCATCCAGTCCTCAACAGCAGCCTGGCATTGGGTAAGCACCGAGACTGCAGGACCTGGGTCTGATGAAAAAGAGAGGTAGAGATGGGTGTCATCAGCATACTGATGGCACCTCACTCCAAACATCCAAATGATCTCACCCAGCGGCCTCAGATACACATTGAATAAAAGGGGAAATAAGATGGAACCCTGTGGAACATCACAGGGGAGGTCCCGGTGGGACAACAAGTAATCTCTCATCACCACCCACTGGGACCTCCCTGACAGGAAAGAATGGAATCACTTAAAAGCAGTTCCATACACCCCTGTAGGTCATGCAGTTGTGTCAACACCTTGTGATCAACTGTATGAAAGGTCACCAAAAGGTCTAATAAGATCAACAGGGCATAATTCCCCTTGTCAATCTCCAGGTGAAGATCATCAACGAAGGCCACAAGCAGGTGTGGTGCTTCAATCAAGCCCTCCAAGTCAGGGAAGTAACACTTCAGGGTCCCGGGGATGGGGTGGGCAGAGGTTGGACTCACTGCCCAAAGAGTTGGAACAGATGAGAGTACAGTTCGGTTGGGAAAAATACAAAGTCGAAAATCTGAATCCATAAAAAGACCTGGATTTTCATACGAACCGAACTGGAAATAAAAATCCATCCAAAATCTCACTCCTAGGAAATATAGTCACTATAAATTCAAAGTGCTGCATTAGAGAGTGTTGCATGACCCCCAAGATGGCTGCAGCATAGATCTGTGAATCTGCTCTCCAACCCCTACAATCAGCAGCTTTTAGATCCTTTATTCCCTGCCCCCTCCCCCCCCCCAAAAAGCAAAGCAAAATAGAATGGACTGAGCTCTTTAGAGTGTGAAGAAGCAGAGGAAAGCTCTCAAGTGTGCATAGTGGTAAGTGTCTCCTGGTGAGTGAGTTGCTGTTTCTCTTTCTACCTCTACCACCTCCAGCACAGGCCTGCAAGTACCGGGACACATCACTCAGTTATTTTACAGGGCCTTGGGCTTTGAATGGGAAAGAGAGGGTCTCCTTGATGCTGCACTGTGACTGCACCTGCACTAACGCGTTTGTTTGTTTGTTTGTTTTTGAAAAGAAGAGAAGGGATATAACACAAAAGCAAAAGGTGGAGCAGAAACTAATAGTGCTCCCCCTTCACCACCCTGAAATTTCAAACTCTTTCAGGGGGCAGAAGAAACAGCAACCACAACTCAGGTGACTAAGGCAGAGAAGGACACAGAGGGAATTTATAGCAAACTGGTAAGGGCTCAAAGATCCAACATGCGTTTAATAGGTCTACCAGAGGGGATGGAAGGGAGAAATATGATTCAATTTTTGATATCCTTGATTGGGGAAATTTTTGCTCTTGACAGACCCCACCCCAGAACTGGAGACTGAAAGAGCACATCGAAGGCTGATACCAGAGCCGCCCCCTGAAAAACCACCCAGAGCTATCATTTTAAATTTCCCCAGGTACCAAGATGAAGAGAGAATCCTGCAATTGGAAAGAAAGAAGCAATTTATCCAATACAGAGGTAACAGGATAATGTTCTTTCCTGACGTTTCAGCTTTCACGCAAAAAAAGATGGATGGCATTTACCCCAGTCAAAAGGAGGTTAAGGGAGCTGGACATTCCTTCGGTCTTGTTACGTCCTGCAAAATTATGGATTCATTATAAAAGTTAAACTTGTTTAGTTCTCCAGAGGAAGTAGGAAAGTTCTTTGACAGTTGTTAACAGATGAGAGATTAGCCCACTGGAGTTTGAGGTCGCTCCATGGAGCCCATGTGCAGCTGCCACTCGCAGGTTCCACGTGATGAACTGGACAGACAGGCAGGTATTTTTCCCCACTGAGCTCCACCACCTCCCCTCCACCACTAAGGCGTGGTCACTTCCTGGACTACTCTAGGTGCTCTGTCTGGGACTCTATGGTCCTGGTGGTCCTGCACGCACATGGAGACTGTACGCATTGTAACAGACAGGAGGCGGCCACGTGGGGTAAGGCTGCCAAAGGTGGGGCAACTCATATATGCCCGGGTCCAGGATGTGCTTGCCTCACCACACAGGGAGCACCGCTGCAGGGCCTTGACCGGCGGGTGCTTTTGTCCATCGCGCGCAGCCACATTACAGCCAGGGGCAGGATCTCACTGGGGCTAGGGGAGGGAATCAGGGCAGTGGGAGCAGCTCCCAGCTTCCTGTGCTGTCTCTGCAGTGTGCTGGCAGTGATTGCCTGCCATGAGGCCGCGCGGGGATCAGGCTGCTGCAGCTCCTCTGGCTACACCCTTTATCCCCTTAACTAAAATACATAATAGAAAAGATCTACAGAAATTCTAACTTTATTTATACTTCCAGATAAGAAGCTTTGTAAATGACATGTGAAATAAAAAACAATCCACTCATAATATCACAGAGACCGAACACTTAAGGACTGGAACGGAATTACAGGGAGAATTTATAAATGTCTTCATACTCTTAAAAAAACCCCCACAAATTAACATTCATACATAAATGGGCCAGTGCATTAATATCAATATAGGTACTGAAGAATGGAGTGATATAGTAGCATATACTAAACACAGTGCTATTGCATGCAACTTAGTGGAGATCCAGTATAAAATTTTGTACAAGTTTTGCTATACTACTGTAACACTTTGGGATATGGGGCTGCTTGACACATAAGTTGTGCTGGAGAAATTATAACAAAGAAAGCACATTGGAGCATATTGTGTGGTCCTGTCCAAAGCTCTGACCTTTGGAACAAAATTCTGAGACACACTAAAAGCATAATTCAAGTCCCAGAAATTCACTTTTCCCCTAATGAAATAATACTAGGGGTCAGCAATAGGAATATAATTGATTCTGAGATACAGAAATTAGTCAAAATGCTTTTTTTTTTTAGCAGAAAAGTATTAAATTGTTAAACTAGGGCAAGTTTCTTCTCCACCTTCTGTCAATAACTGGTTGAAATAGGTCTGGATTAAGAACATAAGTAGTGCCATACAGGGTCAGACCTATGGTCCATTGATCCCAGCACTTGTCTCCGACAGTGGTCAATCTCGGTCGCTTGGGAGAAGTATCCAGTCAGGTCACAATGGGCAATCCATTCCCTGTTGTTCACTCCCAGTTCCCAAAAGTAAGAAGTTATATTTCCTAAACCTACTTGGCTAATAGATGTTAAGGGACCTACTCTCCAAGAACTTATCCAATTCTTTTTTAAACCCAGCCTTGACAAATCCTCTGGAAACAAATTCCACAAGTTAATTGTGCATTGAGTGAAAACAAAATACTTTCTTGTATTTGTTTTAAATCTACCATCAGTTATTTTAATGGAGTGTTCCCTAGTGCTAGTACTATTCGAGAGGATAAATAACTGTTCCCTATTTACTCATCCCACACCACTAATGATTTATGGCTGAAGGAGAGATGGACTGGAGCTACAACTGGGCACCCCATTAAATCTGGGGCGCCTGACTTCCCTGGTCACTTTTCAGCACCAAACAGTGCCCAAACGAGACCTGACGGGCTACCCGCAGCTTCCTAGGATGCCGCACCACCCTACTGCTGCTGCTCCTCCAGTCCAGGTCTTGGTCATAGATCCCAGCTCCTCCCCAGCTGCTCAGCTGAGCTAGGGTCTTTCCACGCAGCTTTTTATGAGGGGGTGGGACAAGGAGGCCTCTTCCAGAATGGGCATAGGGGCACTATGAGTATGGGGCATAGTTGGAGTGCACGTAGGGCGCATGGGAAGAGGCCTCCTCACTTCCCTCTGCTCAGAAAAAAACAGGCCAGGGAGGAGCAGGGAGTAACCAGGACTAGAACCACAGGGTAGCAGCAGCCAGGCAGTGAGTCAGCCTGAGGAACCACAGGTGCCAGGATCGGGGGAGTCCCGGCACCCAGTGGGGGGCTGAGTAACCCATCAGGTGCCCGCTGGGGGTGTCCAAAAATACGGGTATTCCCTGTGGGTAGCCAATGCACTACCCATGGCATCCCTAAGATGGACATACAAGTTAAAGACAGAGAAAGAACCTTTCATAAGATATGGGTCTCTTTCTTACTTTATTCACAGAAACATCTACATCTAGATCTGACTGTTAAAGTTAAAGAAATATGATTATTGTTTATGATGCTTTATGTATCTACATATCTATATTTTGTTTAGACTGAATGGAAACCTAATGTTGTGTATTGTTTTTGAAGTAACTGAAAACCAAATAAAGAGAAATAATAAAAAAACAAGTGACTCCCACTATGACTCACTTCATTTGGAGACTTTTTGGTGCAATCCACATTCCTCCAGGTGTCTTAGGCTGTAGAGCACGTCTTAGGGTACGTGCTGCCTCGGCGCATGTTCTGCATCAGGGAGTCACAGGTGACGGCCTAGAATGTTGCCAGAGCGACCACAACTTGGCAGTGGAGAGGGGGGTGCAGCGCGTGGTGGACTGCAACGTGCTGGCCTGTCTGTGTGGTCCATCGTGGGGGCTCTGCGGGGCTTCCATGGAATGACTGCATGCTCTAGCCAGCTCCCTTCTCATGTGCTTAACACCCATACTTATGAGTGGTCAGACCACACATGCTGACCATACAGAGGGGCTGTGCTGGCTCTGGAGGGAGGAGATGACACTGCGTGTGCAAGTGAGAGTGAACAAGAAGCAATGATGCCTGAGGATTAGACATCCACTGCAGCATAGCACAGCACTTTAAGTGCGCAGCTAACACACACACAACCCACTTGCACATCTGAATGAATGAGGATTGAGCCCTCTGACCATGATCTTCAAATCACTTACTCGAGTAGTCTTATATAGGTCACTGGGACTATTTGCAAGTAAGTGGCTTGAAGACTTCAAACTTTGGGATTAGGAACAGAATGTGTAGTTAATACAAAATTATTAGTAAACAAATGAATATTACATAGTTCAGACACAAATACTACAGTAATACTCAAATGTCATCAATTTTGCTTCAAAATAAATGATTAATAAAGTTATCTTCAGTCATGTTCTTCATTAAGAAAAACACAATAAAATCACCATGGAGTCGGTCTTTTAGCAACAGTCACTATATTTAATATTTTGCACTTTGTTGGTGGTAGCACAATTTAAAAGCAAGTGTTTGTACTGCTCTTTCAATATCCCTTTACAGATGTCCTGTTTATGACTAAGCCTACAACAGTGTTGTCTTTGCTTTGCAGACTATGTTGGGGTTAGTAGAAATTAGCTTATTATTTGAAAGCCAGAACATGCAAGCCTGTCTCCCTGGTGACTTTTCGATATTATTTTATGTAGCTGACATGCATATACAGAGCCAGCCATTTTGTTGATAATAATTAACAAGCATGACAAAGGAAAATGTCTGGGCCCCACTTATCTGCGGGACCACCTCACTCCCCAAGTCCTGGATCGGCCCCTCCGGTCTGCCGGGAGCACCCTCTTGGATGTCCCTTGGGTGTCGTGGGTGGTGACCATGGAGAGGGCGTTCTTGGTGGCCACTCTGAGGCTATGGAACTCCCTCCCAGTAGGGGTTTGTCTGCCCCGGATCTTTCCTCGTTCTGTTGACAGTGTAAGACCTGGCTGTTCTACCAGGCTTTTGGTGGGGGAGACGGGTAGTAGGAGGAGGGTTGGGTTGGGTTGGGTGTATTTTTTTAGCTCCAGTATGTGTTTATATATTATTTTGTATGTATTTTATATTTATATGTTTTATCAATTTATGTATGCCACCCTGAGCTGCCTGAGGCAAGACGGGTGTGGACTAATCAATTTTATAAATTAATTAATTAATTAAAATAAAACTTTTTCCCAGAATTAATTTAATTAGC
This sequence comes from Sphenodon punctatus, assembly GCA_003113815.1. Classification (NCBI taxonomy): domain Eukaryota; kingdom Metazoa; phylum Chordata; class Lepidosauria; order Sphenodontia; family Sphenodontidae; genus Sphenodon; species Sphenodon punctatus. The sequence goes on along the minus strand of QEPC01000055.1, from coordinate 2,494,899 downwards.
TAGCACCATAGTTGAGGAACCAATTTATGTAGAAGAGTGGTGACTCATAAATGGCCCAATTTGAGAAGTTACCGAAGCCTCTGAAGTAAGTAGCTCTCACATTTGCCAGTGATAAATTTAACCATTTCAGTTTTGTCTTGATGTCTAGGTGGGGCAGCCTCGGAGGGGTCGGGGTCAGGGGGGTCCCCCGGGGGGGAGGGCACAATAGGGGTCGTGACAGGACGGGGGAGATATGGCCCCAACGGGAGGGGTGTGAGATCGGTGAAGCAGGACAGGTGCTTGGTGCATGTCCTGCTCGCTACCTCCCAGGCAGAGGGGCAGGTGGGTCTTAGTCAGAGGGCCCCCGATCCTGTGTTGGTGTTAAATGTGAGATCGGTGGCCAATAAAGCAACAACTGTCCAGGAGATGATCCTGAACTGTGCCACTGATCTCGTATGCATCACGGTGACCTGGCTGGACAATGAGTCGGGGCCTATTCTGGCTGACCTTGTTCCAGCTAGGTATGCCGTGCAACATCAACTGCGATCGGGGGGGGGGGCGGGCGGGCAGTATAGCCATGATTTAATTTTTAAGGAGCGATGGTCGGTGCGGAGGTATCCGATGCAACCCATACCGGATATAGAGGTTCTCCACCTTGTGTTTGATTTGGCAGGTGACAGTTTGGGAGTGCTGCTTGTCTACCATGCACATACCTGTGCAACAGCTTCCCTGCATGCTCTAGTGGAGTTGGTGTCGGGGGTGGTGTTGATGTCCTCAAAGACAATAGTCTTGGGGGACTTCAACATCCACACCGACGCTGACCTTGGGGGAGCAGAGCGGGAGTTCATGGCCACCATGGCAACTATGGACCTGTCTCAGAAAGTGATTGGCCCGACACATTGTGGGGAGCATACCTTGGATCTTGTGTTTTGCACTGGCCTTGAGGCAGGTGATCTGTTTGTGGGGGAGATATCAACTATACCTTTGTCTCAGTTTAGTTTAGTTTATTATGGCTTAGCCTTCGCCATAGCCTAAATACGTATATACAATTACAAGATCATATACAATTAAAATTAGAAGGGGATAAAATAAAATAAAATACAACAAAATATCAAATAAACAATACTGTATCCATAACAAGTACATTGTACAACCCACTTCCAGTTACTCTGGGTAACAAGAGTAACTAATGAGTCCATATTAGCCAGACTAAGTATAGCAAATCTTGTTACACACACAGTTCAAACCCTGCGAATTTCTGCGAGGTAATCTACGTAAGGGCGAGGAGGATATCTAAGCAAGAGGGACAGGGGAACCTATATCCCACTTTTTGGGCACTCCATATTACTGAGCTGTTTTAGTCATGCTCTTATTTCCAGCCTTCTTTTGCTGACCAGCCAGACAAATGTTGCTATAGCGTTAGTCTCTTCCTTAGATGTCAAATTAAACAGTGATTCAAAAACATCCAAGACACGCTGTCCCATCTGGTTCATACAATGGGGATGCAACCAGGTAGATCTCAGAATTTGATAATACAGGCATCTCAGTATGAGATGCTCCACTGTCTCAACTTCGTCCAGACTACAAGAACAGCGACGCAGCTCATATTTAACACCAGCATATCTGCCCTCCACCATCGTTGTTTGGATAAGCTGGAATCTCAGTAGAGTATAGGATCTACGGAGAAACTTGCTTAGTAACTGAACCAAATAAGGCTCAAATGCAACAGTGTTCTTAATCACCTTTAACCATGGAGCTACTCTCCAGTTGTGTACTATTGCAAGGTCCTCCTGTTTAGCTAGGTCCCTTAATCTACAATCAACCTCTCTTTTGATCATCCCAACTGTTTTGGGTAGCAGATACGCAAAGGAGAAACCCATATTTCTTAGAAGGAAAGCCACGTACTTAACCCAAGGATAAGTTCTAGCCCTCCTATGCCTAAGTTCCTCCATAAGGCACTTTGAATAGGCAATACTTCCCCACCTTAGATCAAAAGTCTGAGCCAGTATCTAAGGCCCTCTTTCAATAGTACTCTATAGACAGGAGACCTGTCTCCACTCGAACGACTGCTCCCGGGACACTGTTCCTCACCCCAAGCAGTCAGCGCAGAAATTGGTTTTGTACCCTCACTGCGTTAGGGAATGGGACAATCTCCAACCCGAATGTCACGAAAGGATAAATCTTTAATTGGAAAGTTTGTACAAATGTGGACAGTGGAACATGTCCACATGTGACAAATTTGCAGCCTTCAAAATGCTGCATGATGCCCTAGTTGCCTTATTAACCCTATTTTAGATATTGTTGCACCAAGTTCCTCTATTAGAATATTTAACGCCAAGGTACATAAATGAATTAACTACAGCCATGGTCTCTCCCTTGATTGCCCAGCTATGTTTGGAATGTTTCCCTCCTAGGGCCATGATGTTAGATTTCCCCATGTTGATCTTCAATCCATTAATTTTGCAGTACAACATTAGATTTTCTATCAGTCCTCTCAAGCCTTTCTCGGTTTGGGAGATCAGAACCATGTCATCCGCATACTGGAGAGCATATAAGGGGCGAGCCCTAATCATAGAGGGGTTTTTAAGATTTTCCGATTTTAACCCCCCTAGATTTTCCACCATATCAGAGACGTACAAATTAAATAACAGGGGGGCCAACACCCCCCCCGGCGTACTCCTCTTGCAATCGGAATAGCAGAGCTCAATCTATTCATTTTCCCAGACCTGACTCTGGTTGTATTATTAGAGTATAATTGGACTAAGATTGTTAATAACTTATCGTCCATACCCATCTCTTTCAATTTGGACCAGAGGTTTCCTCGTGAAATAGAATCAAACACCTTCGTAAAATCTACAAAGGCCAAAAATAGTCTTCCCTTCCTTATCTTTGTGTATTTAAGGATAACATGCTACAAAATATAACAGCAGTCCATTGTTGAGCACCTGCTTCTGAACCCAAATTGTTCCCTAGGGATTAGATCCTTCTCATCAACCCATTTTTGTAACCTTACAAGGAGCAATTTGGCATAAAGTTTGCTCACAATGGAGAGAAGGCTAAAGGGCCTATAACTGGCAGGGTTTGAGACATTACCTTTCTTATAAATAGGTACCAACCAGCTCTTGCCCCAGGATTCTGAGGCAAGCATCATTATTACCCTAAACAATCTGTGGGTGGAGATGGGTGTAGATGGGTGGGAGTGTGTCCGTGTAAATGGACACACACACCTCCATCCACTGCGGATAAACACTCAACCCCCTACCCACCTCCGTCCGTGTAAAAAGGGCCATAGGGTGCCAATGCGGCCCTGCAACATGTAAGATGGGTGGGTGATGGCAGGTAATGTGTGGGGAGGCACTTGTCTAAAAACAGCCTTTGTTTAGAAAGCAGAAGAAAAATAATGAAGAACTCATCCTAAAATAGTGGAAAGGATTGACACCAATATTACGATAAAGGAGACAAGATTTTTTTACAGAGTTAGCTCATCAATTCTGTTTTATTTTCAGCTAATAGTTAACATTATTTTTAGATGAGCATCTATCAAGCTTGTGTTTGTGTATTGCACATTATCATATGATACATCTGGAATGGTTCCTAGTCCAAGAGAACTTGACCTTTAGTTACCTTAGGTTGTTAATAGCACCCCAAATTCTACACTTTCATCTTATTTTAAACAGAAGATGACTAGAGGGTTCCCCTTGTCTCTCATCTTCATAATTGCTCCCTTGTCCCCTCATAACTTACTAATGATTCCCATCATGGTCTTATTTAGATTCTAATAGGCTTGAGGATCTTCTTCTATACCCCACAGTGCTTTCATAATGTGTGCCAGAGATGACTCAATAGTAACAGGTGGTAGATGTGTACGTTTTAAACAGCAATTATTTAGTATGAAGATGGTAGAGTCCAGTTGCCAATTTTAAAAGTCCAATTAAAAAGTTTTGTTTCTGCTCTCTTATTCTCTATGGTGCCTTGTTACTTTAAGTTAAATTTGGAATTAAAAAATTTGCTTTCCATCCCAATGTGTGCATAATCAAAACTACATGAAGCTAATATTTAACACAGTGTTTGTGCTAATATGCTGTGGCAATTGTGTGAACTGCTTCATCAGACAACCACATTGCTAACACCCTTTTAGCTTGTGGGTCATAAATTACCAATCATGAAAAAACTGCAATAGCACAATACTATCTAGTGAGGAGCAACAGAAAAATAAATAAATAAATAAATAAATAAATAAAAAACAAGAAAGCTCTCCTATTTAGAGGTGTTGAACTTCAGGCCAGAAATACATCTTATTATAGGATTATTACAGCCCTGTAACCTGTATTTCTCATAAGTGTCCTGTAAAATTTGCATATCTGGTCACCCTATCTTATTAATGTGAGCAACATTCATCCTCGGCGCTAATCCAGAAAACACTTATATATACTATTGTGCACAGTCCCATTGATTTATTCATGGAAGTAAAATTATATATGTAAACAAATGCTTACAAAATTTGGGTCTTAGATATTTATTTATGAAATGCGTACTACTATGGTATCTGAGCCTGGGAATCATGTTATCTACCAGTACAATGATGTTCTGGGAACCTCATAATTTCCAAACTCATAAACATCTTGCATGCTGTGTCAGCAGGATGCAGGGGTCATTCATTTTCAGTGGTATACCAGCCAGTCTCCCTCCTTCCCTTTGCCTCAAAGCTTCTGGAACATGTTGTCTACTCCTGCTGCCTGGACCTCCTCTCTGCCAACTCCTCCCTGGACCCTCTCCAATCCGGCTTCACCCCCTCCACTCTACTGAAACTGCCCTGGCGAAGATCACCAATGATCTACTTGTCGCTAAATCTAAGCGCCTCTACTCCATTCTTGTCCTCCTTGACCTCTCTGCTGCCTTTGACACTGTCGACCATTTGCTTCTATTGGACTCACTTTACTCTTTGGGCTTCCGTGGCTCTGTCCTTGACTGGTTCTCCTCCTACCTCTCTGACTGCTCCTTTAAAGTCTCGCTCCCTGAGTCAAACTCCTCCTCCCTCCCCCTTTCAGTTGGGGTCCCCCAAGGCTCTGTCCTCAGCCCTCTCCTCTTCTCTATTTACACCCTGTCCCTTGGCAAACTTATTGCCTCCCANATCATAGAGGGGTTTTTAAGATTTTCCGATTTTAACCCCCCTAGATTTTCCACCATATCAGAGACGTACAAATTAAATAACAGGGGGGCCAACACCCCCCCCGGCGTACTCCTCTTGCAATCGGAATAGCAGAGCTCAATCTATTCATTTTCCCAGACCTGACTCTGGTTGTATTATTAGAGTATAATTGGACTAAGATTGTTAATAACTTATCGTCCATACCCATCTCTTTCAATTTGGACCAGAGGTTTCCTCGTGAAATAGAATCAAACACCTTCGTAAAATCTACAAAGGCCAAAAATAGTCTTCCCTTCCTTATCTTTGTGTATTTAAGGATAACATGCTACAAAATATAACAGCAGTCCATTGTTGAGCACCTGCTTCTGAACCCAAATTGTTCCCTAGGGATTAGATCCTTCTCATCAACCCATTTTTGTAACCTTACAAGGAGCAATTTGGCATAAAGTTTGCTCACAATGGAGAGAAGGCTAAAGGGCCTATAACTGGCAGGGTTTGAGACATTACCTTTCTTATAAATAGGTACCAACCAGCTCTTGCCCCAGGATTCTGAGGCAAGCATCATTATTACCCTAAACAATCTGTGGGTGGAGATGGGTGTAGATGGGTGGGAGTGTGTCCGTGTAAATGGACACACACACCTCCATCCACTGCGGATAAACACTCAACCCCCTACCCACCTCCGTCCGTGTAAAAAGGGCCATAGGGTGCCAATGCGGCCCTGCAACATGTAAGATGGGTGGGTGATGGCAGGTAATGTGTGGGGAGGCACTTGTCTAAAAACAGCCTTTGTTTAGAAAGCAGAAGAAAAATAATGAAGAACTCATCCTAAAATAGTGGAAAGGATTGACACCAATATTACGATAAAGGAGACAAGATTTTTTTACAGAGTTAGCTCATCAATTCTGTTTTATTTTCAGCTAATAGTTAACATTATTTTTAGATGAGCATCTATCAAGCTTGTGTTTGTGTATTGCACATTATCATATGATACATCTGGAATGGTTCCTAGTCCAAGAGAACTTGACCTTTAGTTACCTTAGGTTGTTAATAGCACCCCAAATTCTACACTTTCATCTTATTTTAAACAGAAGATGACTAGAGGGTTCCCCTTGTCTCTCATCTTCATAATTGCTCCCTTGTCCCCTCATAACTTACTAATGATTCCCATCATGGTCTTATTTAGATTCTAATAGGCTTGAGGATCTTCTTCTATACCCCACAGTGCTTTCATAATGTGTGCCAGAGATGACTCAATAGTAACAGGTGGTAGATGTGTACGTTTTAAACAGCAATTATTTAGTATGAAGATGGTAGAGTCCAGTTGCCAATTTTAAAAGTCCAATTAAAAAGTTTTGTTTCTGCTCTCTTATTCTCTATGGTGCCTTGTTACTTTAAGTTAAATTTGGAATTAAAAAATTTGCTTTCCATCCCAATGTGTGCATAATCAAAACTACATGAAGCTAATATTTAACACAGTGTTTGTGCTAATATGCTGTGGCAATTGTGTGAACTGCTTCATCAGACAACCACATTGCTAACACCCTTTTAGCTTGTGGGTCATAAATTACCAATCATGAAAAAACTGCAATAGCACAATACTATCTAGTGAGGAGCAACAGAAAAATAAATAAATAAATAAATAAATAAATAAAAAACAAGAAAGCTCTCCTATTTAGAGGTGTTGAACTTCAGGCCAGAAATACATCTTTTATAGGATTATTACAGCCCTGTAACCTGTATTTCTCATAAGTGTCCTGTAAAATTTGCATATCTGGTCACCCTATCTTATTAATGTGAGCAACATTCATCCTCGGCGCTAATCCAGAAAACACTTATATATACTATTGTGCACAGTCCCATTGATTTATTCATGGAAGTAAAATTATATATGTAAACAAATGCTTACAAAATTTGGGTCTTAGATATTTATTTATGAAATGCGTACTACTATGGTATCTGAGCCTGTGAATCATGTTATCTACCAGTACAATGATGTTCTGGGAACCTCATAATTTCCAAACTCATAAACATCTTGCATGCTGTGTCAGCAGGATGCAGGGGTCATTCATTTTCAGTGGTATACCAGCCAGTCTCCCTCCTTCCCTTTGCCTCAAAGCTTCTGGAACATGTTGTCTACTCCTGCTGCCTGGACCTCCTCTCTGCCAACTCCTCCCTGGACCCTCTCCAATCCGGCTTCACCCCCTCCACTCTACTGAAACTGCCCTGGCGAAGATCACCAATGATCTACTTGTCGCTAAATCTAAGCGCCTCTACTCCATTCTTGTCCTCCTTGACCTCTCTGCTGCCTTTGACACTGTCGACCATTTGCTTCTATTGGACTCACTTTACTCTTTGGGCTTCCGTGGCTCTGTCCTTGACTGGTTCTCCTCCTACCTCTCTGACTGCTCCTTTAAAGTCTCGCTCCCTGAGTCAAACTCCTCCTCCCTCCCCCTTTCAGTTGGGGTCCCCCAAGGCTCTGTCCTCAGCCCTCTCCTCTTCTCTATTTACACCCTGTCCCTTGGCAAACTTATTGCCTCCCACGGATTCCAATATCATCTCTACGCTGATGACACCCAACTCTATCTTTCTACCCCCTCTCTCTCCTCTTCTGTCCACTCACGCCTCGTCAACTGCCTCTCTGATATCTCCGCCTGGATGTCCCGACGTCAACTCAAGCTCAACATGGCCAAGACCGAACTCCTCATTTTTCCTCCCTCCTCTTCCTCTCCCTCTAACCTGCCCATCTGCATCGATGGAGTCACCATCCATCCTGTTCTCCAAGCCCGTAGCTTGGGCTTCATCTTTGACACGCACCTCTCTTTTAAACCTTACATTGACTCTGTTGCCAAATCCTGCCGATTCGCCCTCCATAACATTGCTCGGATCCGCCCCTTTCTCTCTACCTCCTCGGCCAAAACCCTTGTTCATGCCATGGTTATCTCTCGCCTCGATTACTGCAACCTCCTCCTTGCTGGCCTCCCTCGCTCTCACCTGTCCCCCCTTATCGCAATCCAAAACTCTGCTGCCAAGGTCATTCACTCTGCCCGTCGCTTCGACCATGTGCAGCCTCTCCTCTTCTCTCTTCACTGGCTCCCCCTTCCTGAACGTATCCTGTTTAAACTCCTGGTATTCACGTTCAAAACACTCCACAACCAAGCTCCCCCTTACCTCTCGGACCTAATCTCCCTACGCACTCCTGCACGCGCTCTCCGCTCTTCCTCTGTCCCCTCCCTCACTCTCCCTCGTTTCTCCTGCTCACCTAACCGCCTTCGACCCTTCTCCCTCGCTGCCCCCCATGCCTGGAACTCCCTCCCTACCCACATCCGCCTTGCCCCCTCCCTCCGCTCCTTCAAATCCCTCCTCAAGACCCACTTTTTCCTCGCCGCCTTTCCCAATGCCTGCTAGTCGTTTCCCGTATACTTACTGTCTGCCCTCCACTGCAGACTGCTGCAACCAACCTGATTGTAACCAAGCCAAGCACACGCACCTGAGACGTCGCATCCGCCTGAATGTGTTTGTCTTCTCCCGTCTCCCCCTCCTTGTCTTTTAGATTGTAAACCACAGGCATGGACCGCGTCTATGTCTATGTTCTGTACAGTGCCAGGCACATGGTTGGCGCTATATAAATGTTTATAATAATAATAATAATAATAAATAATGAATAACAAACTGGAATACAGCCCAAACTGCATTCCCACATTCCCATTCCCTTTCTTATCCCCAGTTCTGCAATGACTTTAGGTCCAGTCAGAGCAGAAGTTCCCAAACCGTGGGTTGGGACCCCAAGTGGAGTCATGCTATCTGTGGACAGAGCCACAATCCCACTGATATTGAATATACTTTACATGTGCTCACAGGAAGGAAAATTCTCTCTCTCAAATGGGCCACACAGTAAAAAGGTTTGGGAGCCACTAACATAGGACACAATCCCTACTCATTAATGTCAATGGGAATTTAGGCAATGACTTCAATAGATTCAGGACTGAAATCCAGAGTGTGTATTTAGGTTATTGGTTGAGTAAATCTCTGTAGGATTAAGGGTTTTGCCTACAGCACCTCAACATCCATGATCAAGTCTCAAGGGCATAGCTATAATAATGACAGGAAAGGCACTGCATTGGGGCCTAAAAGCCTTGGAGCAGCCCATGCTGCCAGGTGCAGCTATACTGTCTGCCACTGGGAGGGTAGGGGGATCTATTTTTTAGGGCCTTTAGAAATATACTCTCTGGGAAATAGTTGCCTGTAATCTCAGCACTGGATCGGAGAGTATCCTAGTCTCGGATCCAGTGCTCTCTAGATGGGAAAACATCACCTTGCACCAATCAATGCTAACAATGACAGGCGCGTATTTCCTAGAAAGTACATTTTTAAAGGCTATTAAAAAGTCACAACTTTGGTTGCTCCAGCATTCTCCCCCCTCCCCTCCGCTCCTCTCGCTGGCAGCGCCCCGCCCGCTCCTCGGGAGGTCAGCCAGCCTCCTTCCTTCAGCTCCGCCCACCCCCTTTAGCTCCTCCCCCCTCCCTCGCCCGCCACAACCCCGCCTCCTGGTGCTTCCTCTTCTCCTGTTCCCTCGGTGGAGGCCTCGGCGGCGCCATGTCCCGCTACACGCGGCCTCCCAATACTTCGCTGTTCGTCAGGAACGTGGCGGACGCCACTAGGTGAGAACGGGGGCGGCCCGGCCCGGCCCGGCCCGGCAGCGGGGCTCTGGGCAGGATGGGGCGGGCGCGCCACTGCAGGGCCTGGCCAGGCCAGGCTGGCGCGGTCTGGGGGCAGGAGGGGGTGGGTGTCCGTTCCTCCGCTTCAAGGCCGAGGGAGCGTGGGAGGAGAGTAACGCGAAGCCTGGCTTAGGAGCCTGTTCCCAGGGAGGCGATTCCCCCCCCCCTCTCTCCCCGCCGCCCCACGCGGGAAATCAAACTGCCCCCGGGGCTCTCCGTCGTCGGGAGAACTACGCAGCCTCCCCAGGGGGATTTCTCGGTTTTTATTTGAGCTCGCTCCGGCTGCTTGGCCCCATAGATCATTGGAGGGGGAGGGGCTCATAAATCCTCGGAACAGAAGAACGGCCCTAAACCTGTGGCGCTTGCCTTTGTTGAAGTCCAGCATCTTTTTATTAAAATGCATACGTAAATCCAGTAATAAGCCTGTACTGGCCAATCGCAGAAATGCATAGTTAAAAGCAGCCGTTTATTTTTGCAAACTCCTTTTTAACAACTCTTATTAGTATTAAATGATATATGGCAGGCGTGAGGAAACGCTTCCTTCCCTGGAGCCACTTTGAGAATTAGTACAAGGTCGATGGACAACATCAAAGTTGGGGGTGTGCTCGGGAAGAGGAGTCCAGATCTGTCCCATGCCCTTGTGTGCGTGCCCTATTTCTGCTTCCTTCCCATGAGCTCAGCCTTTCAGTGCCTGGAAATAGGAACTGGATCCCAGGGGTCAGGATCAAGGAACTGGAAAGAAGCCAAATAAAAACGGTCTGAGGTTCCCCATCCCAGATATAGGTCACACCATCCAATCTGGGGAAAATATTCCCTTTTAAAGAGAAGCTCAGTGGCTATTGCAACCTGCAGCCAACACATAATTTAGCACCAGCCTTCAAAAACTTTATTTTATATTTTTGAAAGCAGGTCTTTGTAATTGTTTGTTTTTAAGTACAATAAATATGGACAAATGCCAGCCAAAGTACATATTATTTAACGCTCATCTAACTTTTTTTTACCCCACTGTTATTAAGCATACTTCCCATTTTGTCTGTGTCACAGCCCTCTGGCCTGTTCTTCACAATCTGCATCTGCACAATCTTCATTTGTCCATGTGCGTGAAGGAGTTGCATGCAGCCTAAGCAGCGTGTAAAGGAGTTGCATCAAATTTAAGTGTGTGCAAAATCCTCATTTCAGTGAGAGGCATTGTTATGCAGTGTAACTGGGATCAGAGAACTGCTGCCTGCAATGTGGAGCATGGAATGCTTCTATGCACCTGGAGTATACCTAAGAGTGACCAGATCATACTTAAGTGCTGGAGGACATGGAGGAACTGTGCTTGGTGTGTGGGTGGGGCATATGGGCAAGTGAGTGTGTGATGAACAACAATGGTTTGTCACCCCCTTAGGTCTAGTATAGCGTTTCCTGTACAACTTGCATACAAACAACTCCTTTGTGCACCTGGATGAATAAAGATTGTGCCACTTAGGCCACTAGCAATAGCACAGATACATTGAACTAAACTAAATATTTTGTAAACGTGTAGATGGATCAACAGGCACTGCGTACAACTAATTGCGCTTTAGAAATAAGTGGTAGTGGTAAGTTTTTGCAGGACTGAGCCCTTAGATATAGGCGTTCTGAAAGCATGGGAATCTAGAGAGGAGTATCAGATACAAGTCTTAATGGGCATAAACTGTATCCAATACTAGATTAACTTTTTCACAAAACATTTGTGAAATATTCTGGTATTGATATCATTTAAGTGTTCTAAACCAAATCTTTTTCTATGAAGAAATTAACAGTCTTTCATAAGGATGCCTTTACATGTCTTGATCAATTTTGTTTCTGAAATAGTAAATCTTTTTTGAGCATCTTCAAGAAATTTTAATGTTAGTTTCTTATTTATATCCCGCCCCGAGCTGTTTGCAGGAGGGGTGGGATATAAATATATTAAATAAATAAATAAATAAATTTCAGAAGACCAAAATAATTATATGGGGCAGGTTTGTTCGTAATTTGGAATGGTCCATTGAGGGTAATAAGATTAGAAATTGTGAAATCATTCACTTATTTGGCGGTTCTGTTTACCCCTAATCTTAGTTGGGATAAACAAATTACCCATGTTAAGTCTAAGGCCCTACAATCTGTTGGTACTATTAAGAAACTTTTGCCTATGGGGGGAGAGGTGTAGTGGAAGCTTTAAAAATATATAGAACTGAAGTGATACCGCAGCTGTCCTGTGGAGTGGAAGTTTGGGCTTATGCTGTGACTAATGAGGTAGAAGAACCCCAAAGTAAGTTTGTAGGTCACTTTTGGGGCTTCCTCCCTCCCTGCACCTTTTTTGAGAGTGGAAACTGACCTTTTTCTAGTCACTTTGCTAAGCGATTAATTGCTTTCTAGTTAAGGCTGTTAGCTTTTTCTCCTGCACAAATAGCTAAGTTTTGTTATCTCAAAGACATGTCTAGAGCTGAAAATAAACAAACTTTGTGGCTTCTGTTTGTTAAGGGTGTTCTTTGTAGGAGCGGGTTTAACTTTTTGGCTAATAGCGATGTGAGATTTTTTTGTCCGGAAGAAATTGAAGAAATCTATAAGCGTTTGATATTTCCAGACAAGAGGATAATGCTGTAATTAGAGTGAATAGAGTTGCCCCATTGTGTGGGCTATGAAAATCTGAAGGGGTCGCAAAATTCCTCCCTTTTGGATTTGAATCCTAAATTGCGATTTCATTTAGCCAGATCATGCTTGGAGCAGATGCAGACTGTGGTTACAGTGGGCTGTAGACTGAAGTATCCATGAGAGGCTAGGATTTGCCCTTGTGGCTTGGATATGTCCTTGAGGTTTTGGGGTTTTTTGTTCAAATTCGTGACTGGCTATGGGCTCCTATGTTATCTCATTTGTCGGGGTTTAATAAAAAGGAGAAATTGATCTGGCTGTTCCAGCCGAGTTCTGAAGAGATTATTAATAGGTTAGCATTGTTTGCTGTTAACGAGTTCTTATAGCAGCCGCTTTATCCAGTGCTGCTTTTAAATAAGGATAGGTCTTTGTTTTTGCGAAACGTTTTATTTATTATGTTTTTTATTATGTCAGCTTTATATGAATAGTTTATATTTTGAATGTTTATTGCTGTTTTTTTTTTTATATCTTCTGTTGATTTTGTAGACTTCGTTGACTTTTTTTTTTTTTTTTTTAAATTGTTATGCATGTTTATATTTGTTATGGGGCTATAGCTAACGCTCATGCCTCTTAAATAAAATAAAAAGTAATTTCTTTTCTAACTTTAAGAGCCAAGTACAATTTGGCTGCAGGTCCCTAAATGCAATTTTAAAACTTAAAGTAGTTTAAAAATTGTGGTAACTAGTAAAGATGTTTAAGTGTTCTGCTTGTAGAAGCTCTGTTGAAGAGAGTGGCATTTGTGCTAAGGGAATGCTTTGGGGATTGGGCTACAAATGAGCAACTGCAGTTGCCCTGGGAGGTAAAGCCTAGGTCAGCATTCCCAAACTTCTTGCCTGTGTGAACTTATTTTGAGATTTAAATATAATTCTGTGATCCCAGACTGCAACAAGCACCTGCATAGTATATCTCGTATCAACTGGGATCATGACCTCATCCACAGATGGTCACAACCCCACTTGAGGTTACAATCTAGTTTGGGAACCTCTGGCCTACACACAGGTTCTGACTTAGACAGAATGTGATGCTAATAATGGAAAATAGGAATATCTTTCCTTAAAACAAAACAAATGTTTCCTTTTTGGAGGCACTTCTAAAAATTGTTTCAAATGTCTTGAGACTTAGAAAGAAATTTGACTAATAAAAGGCATTATTACCTGTGTGGTTTATGTATGATGGTCTGCTCGAGGATGAAAGATTGCTCAATATGGATGAGTCTTAATTTCTTCATCTCTATAACAGAAAAGCTATTTGCACGCTCTTGATGCCTGGACAACATGCTTGTTGCTTGGAATAATTTAAAATTCTATCTGAAATTAATAGTGATATGACGAACTCTCATTGACAGTCCTAGACATCATTAAAGAGAATCTTGTTTTAGTCCTGTGGTGTGTTTCCTGATTTGTTGTAAAGAACTAAAGATTTATGCTGTGATCTCCAATGCACTTCCATTGGCAGAGCCCCCCTGATGCACACACAGCACCTCCCCACCCATGCTGCGGGGCTGCGTAGGGCGCCAGTGTGGCCCTGCAACGTTTATGATGGGTGGAGTGGCGCTTGGATCACAAAACCTTGGTTGCAGACCCTTGCAAGTGAGAAGAACACAAATGTTAGAGATAATCCACATGTTTTATTTAATCTTGATACAAAAGACAGGTCTGCAACTGTTATAACTGGATTTCTCTAAACCGTCTGCTGTAATGCAGAAATGCTCACATCTATTTACCTTATTTTTAAAATACTTCAGGCCTGAGGATTTACGACGTGAGTTTGGTCGGTATGGCCCTGTAGTAGATGTATACGTTCCACTTGACTTCTACACTCGCCGCCCAAGAGGATTTGCTTATATACAATATCCTTTATTTCACCGTATTTATCTTCAGGTGCATACGTGGTGGTGTTATTGTGTCCTAACTTAATGTATTTATTTCTTTGTCTCAGAAAATGTAAAGCAGTCCACAGTAGCTGGCAAGCGCCCCAAAGTATGAATGAACCTGGTTAGATAGAGTCCAAGCAGGCAAGCCAAAAGACATCTTAAAGTTCAAGCTTCAAGGAATAAAGAGGGAGGGTGGAAACAGATTTAAAGAAAACTGGAAGAGGGGAAGCCTTTTTCGAGCAAAAGACAAGGCCAACACCAAGATGAGGCTTCGGCTTTCCTACCTTTTACTCAGAGTTCCAAAGTCAAAGCCAAGTCTGATTTGGTTGGTTCTACGGTTCTTGTCAAGTCCATCTTGCAAGCCCTAAAGAGTAACGGTCAAGGTTCAAGATCAAGTGACATTGAGGTAACTGCCAAAGTCTCTTTGAATCTTATTGCTCATGCTCTTAAATTTCATTTTAAAACTCTAGATCGATCACTTTTAGACTTTTTTCTTAATTAAACTTGTAAAAGGTAACAGTGTACAATTATTTTGGTATAAATTATTTCCCTAATTGAGTGAACTTGGCTTGTTGAAGTGTCACTGTTTAGATGGTTTAGTGTCATTATTGTATTTTTCACTTACAACTGTTTCTTGTATGTTTCCACTTTTGGTATTAAAAGAAAATTGAGATGGAGATGAGTTTATAGATTGAGATGGCTTATAGATAACTCTACGAAAGCAAACTAATATGATTATTGGTATAAATATATTTCCACTTCAGCTTGCATATTTGTCAATAAAATGATTGCTTCTTCAATCTATAATGGACTTTTTAAAATAAGATGTAGAAATTTTGTTTTTGAAACTAAGGGCCTGCTCATGATTTCTATTGGGGGGGGGGGGACTGATGGATCCTTTACCTATGTGTCTGAAGTGAAAATGCCTAAAATTGAATGCTAAGTAATTAACTTTTAATCTTAATCCGTGTAGGAGTTGAGTTTAAGAAATGTAAAGATTGCAGATTCATGGCACTGTCTCAAATGCAGAAAGAACATTTAAATATTAATTCCTTGTAAAATGAAAGACTCTTCTTCCTAGAATTATTTTTCTAAATTGGCAAAAGCAATTTGGGGTCTTTTGCTGGAATAATTGAAGGAATATTTTAACTATTCATATTACAGTTGTAAGATGAAATAATTACTATTTTATATTATGCTAAATTTTAAAAATATGAAACACATGTTTTAAAAAATATTGAATTAATATCTACATTTCATTGCTTTGTGCATGTTTCAACTGTGATATGTGCATGTTTAAAGTGTCCTTAACAGCCATTCATATTTGAAGATATTCGTGATGCAGAAGATGCTCTTTATAACCTCAATAGAAAGTGGGTATGTGGTCGTCAAATTGAAATACAATTTGCACAAGGTGATCGCAAAAGTAAGTGAATACAAAAATGTAGCTTGCTTGACCTGAAAGATTGTCTTAGGAATGCTAATTTTCTGTTGCACTTTATCAGTGTTAGAATTACAAAACCGCAGTTTATTCATAATAATTAATCAAATATGTAAAAGATTGCAGTATTCTTGCAGTGTTGTTCTACTTTTAATTTAATTCTAGCACCTGGCCAGATGAAATCGAAAGAGCGTCATCCGTGTTCTCCAGCTGAGTATAGAAGGTCAAGAAGCCGCAGCCGCAGGAGAACTCGAAGCAGAAGTTCTTCATGGAACTGGCGCAGGAGACAATCAGACAGTCCTAAAGAGTGAGCCTGATGATCACTTCCTACTATAATTTAGCTATTTATTTAATGAGGGGTGAGGGTGGGAAATCTGCCCCTGATGTTGAGGCTACATAAGGTAGATGGGTAATGCCCACCCACACCTCATGTACAGGTTTGACTTGCACATGCTGTATGCTATGGAAAAAGCCTTCCCATTGACTGTATATAAGCCATTATGGAAGACTGGGAACCAACCAGGAGAATGGAATAAGATCCATGTTTACAAAGATTCAGTAGGCCCAACATATTATTCTGCAGAGTAAAGCACCACAGCTTTTATTCTGTGTTGCAAAGCAACCAAAGGTCACAATTTTGGTGACTGGGTCAACGTCGCCTGTTCAACCCTTCTGCCTTTTCCACTTTCATAGAAGTGGAAAAACAAGCAATATGCAAATAGAGTGGATTTGTTAAGAGGAAAAAGGTTAATACATGACTTCGCAAGCTTAAGTGAACCTGGCTAGATAAGGAGCAAGCAGGCAAGCCAAGTCCTCTTTTGAGTCCAAGCCTTGAGAAATAAAGAGGGAGAGTAGAAACCAATATTAAATCAAACTTGAAGTAGGGAAGCAGTTACTCCGGTATGAGGCCCTGTTCTGCATAGAGCTATGTGCTTAATTCTTTGTAAGTATTATTATGAGCTACTAAAGTGTGCTATAAAGTTTTTAGAAAAAGTTGGTTAAATACTTAAAATACCACAAACCACATAAATATGGGCCATGTACTGTGCTTTAATGTCACTTACAATAAGGAGCCAGGTCAGGCAGTAGGCAAATTTTGCAAAGAGTCATCCTTCCAGACAATGAACTGGCTGAAATACTGTTTTGCAGAGGGCTATTCTAGTCCAATGGCTGACGTAATCTGGTGAAGCTACTATTAGTTCTGCTTAAGTATCATCTTAGGTTCACCTGAGCTCTCGTCACTGAACCATGTACTGGTATCTGAGTTTCTAACCTCAACCCTGTGGGATTTCATAATATGTTGGAAAAGCTAAACATGTCAAAACAAATGTTTACAGCTACAATTGGATATCATTCATTGATTCATAAAGCCTTGTTCACACATTGCTTGAATATCCATGTATTTCTCTCTACTAACCTTTTCTGTCAAGCTTTATGCAGTATGCTCGATCACAAATTACCATTGGGCACGAGGTAGCACTTCTGCTAGCTTCCTCTCAAATATCTTGATCTGGTAGAAATTCCACAGCTAATACTGTACATCTAGGAAAGCATGCTTCATTGGTACAGTAATTGGTCTTTCAGGAAGCTTAATACATTTGATGCTGAAGCTATGTCTCCTTTGGTCTACTTAAAAACTAAAACAGTTGTGAGCAAAATAGAGTGAAACTTCCAAAATCTTAAAACTCATTGATAGCACTCGGAACCTCTTCAGACATCTTAGGGACTCCTAGTAGGAAGTAGTTCTAAAAGAAAATGGTGTAGGGCTTTGTGTACAGAGAGATAAGAGCAGAGCAGACTGCTTTCCTTTTTTAAAAAAGCCCAACGCATTGGACTCTAAAATTGAGGGCAGAAATAGTAAGACAACACAAGGAGGTATGACAAATATCTTTTAAAAAAACCTCTAAAATGATCTTTAAGCTAGCTACTTTATTGCAGAATTTCACACAAATGCTCTGAATGTGTTACAGGTCAAGGCGTGGCCGACACTCTTACAGCCAATCCAAATCCCGTTCAAAATCGCTTCCTAGGCATTCCAGCTCACCAAGACGATCAGTCACACCTCAAAGAAATTCTAATTCTAGAGGGCGGTCACGGTCCACATCATTGCAGACCAGTTCAAAATCTGGGGGGAAATCGCACTCCAGTTCCCACAGAAGACCGTCTGTGTTGGGAACAAAATCACAGTCTCATCAAAGACATTCTGATCTAACAGCAAGGTCCCCCTCGAAGTCTCCACAAAAACACAACTCTTCAGAAACTACAGCACAATACAAGGAAACGCTTAAACTCTCCAATTCTCGTTCCCGCTCAAGATCTCGTAGCTTCCGTCAGAGAAACAGTCATCAATCAGTATCTGAAGAAGATTAATGCTTCACCTTTTAACGCAAGTCTTTCATAGGGTGTTTTTAGACATGCGCCTCCCCACCCATCATGCATGTTGACGGGCTGCATAGGGTGCCAATGTGGCCCTGCAACATGCATGGTGGAAGGGGAGGCTCTTGTCTTAAAAACAACCATAGTCTCAGAACAATTGATGTGCATTGTTTGAGGGTTTAATTATATGTAAGTGAATACTGGACTTCCTGCATGCACACAGGGAGAAAATCTTGCTGGTGCTGGGTTTTGGGATTTCTGCTTGAGCACACAGTACTATAAATTATGATTTTAATTTGTTTATTTCAACTAGCTAATGCTTTGGTCTAGACCTTGC
This sequence comes from Sphenodon punctatus, assembly GCA_003113815.1. Lineage (NCBI taxonomy): Eukaryota > Metazoa > Chordata > Lepidosauria > Sphenodontia > Sphenodontidae > Sphenodon > Sphenodon punctatus. The sequence goes on along the minus strand of QEPC01000055.1, from coordinate 2,476,368 downwards.
TCGTCTTACTTACCTAAGGTAGTCCATTGACATCAGCTAGGCTACTCCTGTGAGTTAGGTTAGAGGAGATTGGTCCTCTGTTTTATTCAGTGTTCTACATTGGCAATGTTTCAGTGCCTGTGCCATTGCCATAGTGAGAACAAGAGAAAAATCCCTGCAAAATATAGCAAATGAAGCAGTTGTTTACAGCTTGAGTGAGGTGCTGAGACTTAAAAGGGGTATTAAGGCTACAATGTGTACCCAAACGTTGAATTAGTTATTCCAGGTCAGAGGAAAGGTGGCGCTCTAGGAAATGTACACCACAGAGCAGTGGAAATTTGGAATCTGTCTGACACACCAAGCTTTTTTTTTTTTTAAAAGGGAAAATTTAAAATACCCCCCCCCCCCCCCTTTTGAGAGAGAGATGCAGTTACACTTGGCTAAATAGTTCTGACAAAGCAATGCTATGTTACATGAGACATGAAAAGGTGTGCATTATTTATACAAGGTCATATTTTGTGATAATGAAACTTCATCCACTGTTAGACATGACTTTCATGTATGATTTAAGTGTTTTCCTTGTGAAGCTGTACCCCTTGATGTATTTTGAAAGTCTTTGCATTTTGTAATAGACATTCTTCATTTTTATTACATCTGTATCTTCAAAATACAGTTGTACAGTGCTTTGCATTTGCAGACCAAGACAAGTAATATGAATACATTTGCCAAGGCAACTTTTATATTGAGCCCCTATAAATTCTTGACTGTTGAATGACTACTTGTAAAAACATTATTACTTTCTTTTCAAATTAAATAGGGGATGCTCCTTAACTTTTGTAGCTTACATTTTATTCTATATAAAATAACCTTTCACTGCATGGTAATACTTGGAAAACAAAAGTTTGGGTTTTCACTTAAAATGAGGTGATAACTGTGATATCTATGTTATAGCCAGAAGCACTAGACTGTATTAAATAGTAGCTGACTTATAAAGCTATTAGTTTCACTTCATGAGCATGCAGTTTTGTGTTGAGAATAATCTTGTTTCACTACCCAAGACAAATGTTTTTCTAATAAAATTTAAAAAGGACTACTTGCATTGTAGTTTTTTTTTAGTTTTTTTTTAAATTGAACAAAAAAAAGTTAACCTATTTTTTTAAACTTGGTTTCTGTAAAGAGAAATTATCTTGAGGCTGCGTGTTGCTTTTTAGAACACGTTTGTAAGGGCAACTTGGCTTTCTAATCAGAAATTTTCATACAGGGCACAGCAACCCTATGGAACTTGCAGCTGAGGCCACAGTGTGCAGGATCAAAAGCAAAATTTTATATGAATAACAAATATCCAGAGCTATGAACATGGTTGGTTTTTTTTTGTTTTTTTTTTAAAGAATAATGAATAGCTTTTGGAAGAGAAACGCCCTGGAGTTTAAGGGTTTGAATCAACCTTTTAAATTCTGGAGGGTTAGGCTGAAATGTTCCCAGATGCAAATCTATCTTATAACTGTGTGTGGGTGTCTTCAGACGTGACACTGGAACCGATTAATCCGCTTTAGCATGGATTAATCCGGGTGCCAGTCTCACATTTAAAAATAGCCACCAGATGTTACCATGGTCTGTTTACTGACTGGTACAGTTTAGCCTGTGATGTCACCCGGGGAAATCCCTGAGTGACAGCCTGGGAGCCAGCTGGTGGACCCAGACTAAAGCAGACTGTCATGTCTGACAGCCCACTTCACTCAACCTGGTCCGGAGTGACAGTGGGGGGTGAGGCGCCGTGGCGGCTGTGATTGGCCACCATGGCTGCCAATCAGGTGAGGGGGAGAAGTGCTGCATGCAGACCGGGGGGAGGACATGTGGACACGTTGTGCCATCCTTCCCTAGCTGCCATAATGCTGCTTTTGGCAGCCCAACCAAATCTAACCTAGAATGACTTGGCGGGACCCATCATGTCTGAAAGCACCCTGTCTGCCCCCCGGCATTATTACCAGAGTAGATGGTAGGTGTATTAGCTGTGTTAGTCTGGAGACAAAGAAAAAGGGGAAGGGATAGCACTTGCAGAGCATGAATGAAGGTCTGCCACTCAAGGGTGTGTGCATCCAAATCTATTGCAGTCTCTTAAAAGACAGTAGTACAGCGAGATCTTTCATTGGACCAACTACAGTTGGAGGTATGTAAGCTTTCGAACCTCACAGGGTCCTAAGTCAGGAATTAGAACTGTAGACTGAGCAAATCAGTAGTATATACAGTGATTGGAAACAATGGTGAGGGGAGGAGAAGGTAAAAAAGACCTAGGTAGGCAGCCTGCAATTCAAAAGGGTGGAATACAACAAAGTGGGAAGTAAGTAGCAAGTAGGACATACTGTGCTTGGTGTCTTACTACAGACCCTTTTAAACAAATGTTTTGCTTGGGAGCTAGAATAAATGGAATAGAGAGGGGTAAGGATTGGGAACAAGAGGAGGTTGAGGAGGAAAGGGATCTTGGAACTTGGGTGGAAAGGGATGAGACTAGAGAAAGGAGGCTGGATGTTGTCTGGGGATTGGTAACTAAGATGGAATCCGAGTTGAGTGAGGAAAGAAGGTAATTCTGGTAAGGAAATCCTAGAGGTTGAACAATCTTAATGTACATGTGGAATCGAAGGTCCTGGTTGATAAAATCAGCAAAGCTTAGAGGGGAGAGGATCTTGAATCTATAAAGGGCCTCTTTCTGCTCACTGACCTCTAATTTTATTGCTTTGAGAACTCATAGCAGGGCCTGTGCGGAGCTCCTACTATTAATTCATCTCTACCTCTTCCCCCATCTCTGCATGAATCTGTGCTGTCTTCCCCTGGCCCATGAAGAGACCTACCCATTGCTTTGGAAACCTAGACATATTTTAAACAATATTGAAACTTAAGGGTGCGTGGCAGGGTGGTGACCCAAAAGGCTACAGAGCCAACAGAAGCCACCGAGTGGAGGCCAGAAATAAGTTGGCATTGGACATGATAGGGTTAATCTGAAAATAAAGCACTGGCCCTTTAAATGTATTGGAGGTCTTGGATCAGAGGTCTCTATAAAGGCCTACGCAAGGAGAGGATTTTGGCAGTTGCAGGAGGCAGCTGAAGGAAGCAGGCCGCCTGAGAGAGTAGCTATGCAGGGGCTGGCGAGCCCAGCCAGGCTCTATCGGGCCCTTCAGGAGCAACTTTACCTCCAGGCTTCAGAGAGGGATAGGCCTAGCAAGAAGGCCTCAACACCCAGGTGGGAGAGAACTTTAGTGTAAAGGATTTGGCAAAGAGTGTATAACTGGACTTTAACTTGGGGACCCACGCTTGATGGGAGAAACCCTGATAAGGTGGAAGTGGACTGGCTGTAGGGGTGAAAGTGGAAGCAAGCTATCCTATTTAAAGGAAGCCTAAGAAAAGGGGTAGCCTATGACAGACTGGTAGAGAATTTGGGTGTGGGTACCCCAAACTTACAAAGAGGAAAAACTCATAGAGGAATTTATGGAGGAGTGTACCCCAAAATTCAGTGTTTAAAAAGTGAAAAGGACTTTAGAGAGGTATTCCCCAAAACAAAGTGCACCCGAAAGTTAAAAGCACTGAAAAGTGAGGAAGCAAAATAGGGTATACCCTCAGAAATCAAGGGTACCCCAAAATTAAAGGGCCCTAAAAGGGTAGAAATGGAATTTAACCTTAGGAGCTATTTGCGGTCCTTGCCCAACAACACAGCTTTTCTAAAGTTAATCCAGCAGCAGAGTGAAGCACATAGGGAACAAATCCAGGTGCTTCAGACCCTAACCCACCAACTAACTCAAACCAGGACTAAAGTAGAGGTTGTCCATAAAGATGTAGGAATTGATTATATACCTCTTACGAAATTGACAGATGACCTGGAATTTTTCTTGGTCACTTTTGAGCATGTCGCGACTGTCTTTAAATGACCAAGGAAGGCATTGGCTACCAGACTCGCCCCCTACTTAACAGACAAAGCACAAGCGGCACACAGGGCACTTACGGAATTAAGAGGCCCAAGTCTATGAGGTAAAAGATGCAATTTTGACACGGATTGGCATTTCTGAAGAGACTTATCTTGCTAGATTTAGAACGCTTGGGTTTACATCGCAGACAAAACCCAGATGTTTTGCTCAACAACTGGGAGACGAGACAGAAAGATGGCTTAACCTGTATGGAAGGAGTAAGGATGAGATCATAGATCAAATAGTGTTGGACCAATTTCTGTTCTCTTTGCCCCGAGGTCTACAGGTATGGTCTTGGCGACAAAACCCACGAACATTAGAGGAGGCTATAGAAGCTACAGAAACTTATATCCTCGTGACACCAATGGAATGAAGGGAAAGAGAAGGAAAAATTATGGGTGAAGGGGCTTTTCATAGAAATGTATCAAGAAATGATAATACTTGAACTTTTAGATCTAGGAATCCTGTGGGAGAAAGAGGACTAAATAAAGTAGGATTACTACTGAGTACAGAAAGCCATGAACAGCCTAATAAAGATGTAGGGACTAGAACCAGTGGGAAATTCAGGGAGTCGTATGTTTCAGATGTGGGGTTTATGGGCAACTCCAATGAGATTGTCCATTAATGGAATGTGATTAGGCATGGGGTCTTTATGTCCTACCCACTTGAATGGCTGATGCTAACCAACAAACTCATAGATATATTAGAGCTATACAATTAGACAACTGTATTACTGTTGCTGTAGTAGATTTGGGGTCTAATCAAACTCTAATTCAATCCCATCTGGACAAAATAATTCCTGAGGATGAATTGTCACTGCATTGTATCCATGGTGCTGTAAAGAAATATCCAGTTGCTCAAGTTAAATTTAATGTAGGAGTGAAGGAATTTGAGATTAGGGTTGGATTGATACCTAATATGCCCTGGCCTGTTATATTAGGTCGGGACTGGATGGCCTATAATAAAAGCCAAAGCAAGGGGAATTGGAGACGAACCCAGCATACAATAAAGAAAATAAGTTTCCAAGGAGGTGTCAAGAAAAGCTAGACATCCCTGACAGTAACCAAGAGAGAGTGGAACTTACTGTAACACGGGCCCAGCAACTGGGTTTGAAGGATATAGTATTGGAACAAAAGGAGGAGATGTTAAGATGCCCTCCGTGGAATGCCCCAGAGCCCCAAAGAGATACCCGAGAAACTTCCATCCAAGTACAGCCAATAAAGGAGCATAGTGGTATGCAGACCGAAATAAATAAATTGCTGGTTTCAAAAGGGACACAAACTGCCTTGGATACTAAAGAGGTTGCTACTGATAGTCCTAACTTTACTTCACGACAAGACGTAGCTAAAGGAGAGAAAACCTCAGTGGGGAAAAAGGGGGGTAATGGAACTAATTGTGATCCTGCATCCTTAACAGAGGACCTGGGCTGGCATCCGATGAAAGAAGAGGAAGGATGTCTTGGGGAAAACATCCACAATTTTGGGCTCTGATTACTGTTACTGATTTTTATGGGATGAATAAAGAACTGGTTCCCTTATGAATGTACTCATAGTCAGTGGACTCCAGGAAAACCACATAGACTATAATATGATGAAGACGTGCTAACCTTGCATGAAAGAGTCAACCTTGAAGGAACTATTGACTTGACATAAGGTCTGGCCTCATGTTTAAAAAAAAAAAAGTGATTGGTTGCACTCAGGTATTTGGTGTTTGGCATAGGATGCCAGAGCCCTGGGAAAGTACTAGTGGGGTATTTTGGCTTGTTTATAAAGGTGGTCCCAGGGCTGAGGTCCGGGAGAGCGGGTAGACCTGGACCCCACACCGGGCCTTTTTGGCCGGAGGCTCGCTATGATTCGTCTACCTTCCTCTAGTGGGAAACTCCCTGGGGAGAGCTTTTCTTCAGGTGGAAGGTATGTGGTAGCATGGCACCACAAAATGGCTACAGACCCAACAGAAGCCACAAAATGGAGGCCAGAAATAAGCTGGCATTCGACATGATAGGGTTAATCTGAAAATAAAGCACTGGCCCTTTAAATGTATTGGAGGGCTTGGAGCAGAGGCCTATATAAAGGCATAGGCAAGGAGAGAACTAGCAGTTTATTTATTTATTTATATTTATTGGCTGCCCCCATGCCTACGGCATCCTGGGGCGGCTCACAACAGTTAAAACAATAATAAAACATAAAAACATCAAATATAAATGATTACCCCCCC
>QEPC01000055.1:2441934-2454587 GCA_003113815.1 Sphenodon punctatus | reverse complement strand
CCATGAAACTGAAAAACTTATAAGTGCATACGGATTACCCATTATAGATCTAGCTGTTAGTCCATTAAGCAAGGCCAAAATGCAAATGACAAATAGAGCTCTAGACGTATATATGCAGGTAGAAATGGCCCAATTAAGGACCTGTTCAGTTGCTCCGTATTTTGATGAAATTAAAAATACTTCAAAGTTCGAACCCTACCTGCCATATATAGTTAATCCATTAGCGCGAGCTGCCTATACAAGACTAAGAATGCAGCTGTTTCCTTCTGCCATTTTAGAGGGAAGGTATAAGGGCACTCCCCATAATTTAAGATTATGTACATGCCCACTAAATAAGACAGAAGATTTAACACATTATATTTTGGATTGTCCATTCAATAAATCCTTAAGATCCAAATTTGTGGACACGTGGCTGGAAGGGAAAGAGAACTGGGGCACCTCTTGGAAAATTTCATTCCTTTTGTGTAATTCTAATCCAAGAATTATTAGAGATATGGCAAATTTAGCAGATTAGCTGAAATCAGCAGGATAAGAAGGCTTGCAGGATGAACAGAAAGGCTCTGCATTATTTGACAGGATGGGTCTATCCCTAGAGATTTGCATGGGTTAAGATAATATTTATTAATAATGTCCATGAACTGAGACAACAATGGTGGACCTCCAGCCTAATGTAATAAGAAGGCTGAATTTTAGTGGACTCTGGAATAAAATAGAATAAAATAGCTCCATTAGTTTACAACTGTGTCTAAAATATAATCCGGGGATATGTGATATGCTCAAGGTTAATCTTATTGTGGGCATGGTGATATGGAACATGACAGGGAGTTACCCTGGATGTACAAGTATTAGTTTACTATCTTAGTTATATTGTGTGTATAATAGTATATTAAATCTGGTTAAATGTGGGGAAAGGACATTGTACTGATTTTATTTGATTTTTTGAATTATGGATTTTAGTTTATGTAATATATGTTGCAGCTTTTGGCCAAACAAAAAACTTTTACTACTACTACTTCTGTACAAAATGGTTCCGTGCCCCAGGAGACTTCTAGGTACTGCTACCATTTTAAAAAGTGCACATTCAAGTGTTACTATATTTTCTGGTTTATTCTCCAAAGTAAATTTCTGAGGACTCTGTTGGGATTACCCCCCTCTATGCCTGCGGCCTTTTAAAGGTGAGAGTCCGGCCTAGATAATGTACTTTTGATGGTAACTTCCTGCGCTTTAGGATACTGGTTTAAAATGCTAACCTATCACCACTCCAGGTATCCTAAAATGTGTTCTCTTAAAAATATTGGCTACTTTAGAGAATCCCAATCCCTATGGTTAGTTTGTCACCCACTCACCAGTACATTTAATCAGCTTGGGTTGGGTTACTACATCATAGACAATTGTAGATTATTATTTTTTTCTAGCAGAAAAGAGGCTGGTTACCCGGAGACCTTTTGACAAGTCAAGGCAAAATGATTTTGCCGCCGTTCGATTCAGGTCTGTGGCTCCACTCTATAGTTTGTGGAAAGTGGATGTTGGGCTCGAAAAACATCTTTCCATGCACCTCTCTCTTATTTTGGTTGCTGCCCTTATATTAGTAGATTGCGTACTGAGCATATGCCATTGACCATCTTGGGAGGGTAGGAGATCCCAAGGGAATGGAGAGGATGTTCATGCGGAGCTGGGATAGTGGAGGACGCTATCCATATGTGTTTGAATGTCCCCGCTTCTGTTCAATTAGAAAAGTATTCCTTCCCTTTGGTCAATTAAAGTCTAAATACTTTTCAAAGCATGAGAAACTTATTTGGTTATTCCTTCAAAAGGATGAAGACATTGTCAAGAATCTTGCCCTAAAGACAGAAGTCATACAAAGCGGGTGGCAGTCTTGTTAGTTTTATCTATGTTTAATACTAGGTTTTTAAATTTCTTTTGATTTTTATTTTATATTCATTTCCACTAAATCAAATGTCTTGGAGATTTTACTTTTGTCCAATTATCTATGCTTTGCAAAATCTTATTTATATTCATGTATATTTTTTAATTTTATATTATTTTGAGTGTTTATTTTATGCCTTGTTTGAAGAGGCATGGCAACAGCTTGCACTCATATTTTCTGGTTTTGACTAGACTGTGATAAATGTTCTCGGTCTGAACTCAAGTTTATCAAAATTCTTTTGCCGAAGAATATAGTATTTAAAACATTCTCATTCTCCAAACAGTTTCATTCTCCAAATCTGAATTGACAGAATTCCCTCCACCAATTTACACAACTGACTAAGTGATAGAATTCAACATTTTTGTTCTTCCCAAAATGCTTAAATGGACAATTAAGAAAATGTCTCGTGCCTTCCCAAAACCATGGCCAATCCCTGCTAAATATAATCCATTAATATTTACACAGTGTCCTTTGTCCCAAACAGGAGTTTAAAAGAGCTCCCATCCTTAATCTGCTTTCAGTTGCTAAATTAATTACACATGAACAACCTATCTATAGGAATAAGATGATCTTGGATACCTCAGTCACACAAGCATTAAAAAAGGTGAACACTTTTAAACTCATGAAGAATTTACAGTCAAAGAAAGTAATGGAGGGGGAGGGGAGAAAATATTTTAACCATGGAGTATAAGTTTTTCAAACCTCTTTCCAATAAAAAATAATGCATTGCCTGCAATGCTAATGTAGATAGAATAGCATGGGGGGCAAGGGGAGAACCTGCCTCGTCAGCTTTCGTAGAACCTAGTGTATGAACCAAAGTTAGAAATTCTACTCTATTCGGTATGACTACGGCTGCTTGCCCAAGTTACACAATCTCTCATTACTTTCTATCTAATGTGAGATTGTGTAATGTTGGAATTTAATGCCCTTTCTCAATCAGCTGTAAAAATAGTGTATTGATTTCATCCTGGATGACAAGGCTGGGGAATCCAGTCCTGTCACTAAAGTAAGTTGTATTTAACATTAAATTTGAATGTGTGCATACTTCCAATTTAATGTTAATTAAACTCATCACAAAACTTGAACTTACATACTGCCTGCTGCTGCTGTTCCTGCACTCTGTGCAAGGGAAGGGGAGGAGTCTTGGGGGAAAACAATGTTTTTTAAAAAGTGAGTTACTGCTTACTGTTTGCTCAAGGCTTTTCTATGTATAGAAATTGGGAATTGCGAGGACCGGGCTTGCTTCCGCAGGCTGCTCGTATCGGACGGGAGGCAGGGGGAGGTGCTGAAGCAGAGTTGCTCATGCACGAAAGGCACTGCTGCCATTTCCAGTAACACTGCACACTGACTATTTGGAGGTAAATTTGTTTCCAAACAAGTAGGTTAACTGTGGCCATGGATACTTGAGGGGGAGTGAACAGCATTTTACATTATGGAATTTACCAGGTACTTGTGTAACGTGGCCAAGGATCTGTTATTTATCATAACAGATCCATTGTGGCCGTGTGACTGTCAGAAACACCATATAAAATTAACATGGGCATGCAGTCCATCTTGGATCTCACGTTATTGCTACTTTTGCATGTGAAAACAGAACATGGGTAAGCAGCGCAATAGCCTCTAAGAGTCAGAGGAACATTCTTTTGAGACAATGGCTTGATGCAGTTCAAATACACATGCAATCATTAATAGTTTTTGTTTCTTCCTTCTACTCTGCATTAATGGTAGGACAGCCTTGGATAAGAAGCTAGCCAGCTATTTCAAATGAAGCTGTTGTTCCTATGGATTAGAAATGAGGTTTACTAAGGATGGGCTCAAAAAAAAGAAAAAAGGCACTGTACGCAACCTCGCTACCTCTCCCCCCATACAGTACACATATTTTGTTAAAAGAAATCTAACAAGTAATTTTAGGTGTGTAAATTTCCCCTATTAAATTCAGTATTAACTAGTACTTTCCTGAATTAAAAAAACAATGGGAACATTATTTGGACATAAATATTGCACTGCTGTATTTGAAACCCAAATATTGCAGTGTTGTCCTAATGCATTACTTTTAAAAAGGAAACCAAGTAGGGCATCCTCATTGGCCAAATAAGTAAAATGCAAAATGTTTTCATAATTAATGATCCAAGGCACAAGTTCCATCCATTAAAGTCAATGGCCTAGTTCCAATTGACTTTAATAGATGGAGGAGTGCACTTCCAGAGGTGCTAGCAACTCACAAGGGAAATATAATTGGAACCTATGGCAATAGTGTTGAATATAAAATGAGTTGCAGGCTATTATGTGGACATGACATATTAAGACTCTCCAGTCTGAGCTTGTGTTTTAAAAGTGTTTGCAGTCCTGAGTTATATCAAGAACTTCCTAAATGTGAATATGCTGTCTCCTGTGAAATCCCTCACTCTTTTCCTTAGCTGTTCTCTGAAGCTTAAACGACTTTAACAGAAATATAAACTTCCAATCACTTTCACTAATTCAATGGAGAAAGAATGGTGATTAAGTCGACAGGCTGAAAATGGGAACTTGCTGTAGAAGAGAAAATAACAAGGGAAGAGAAAGATCTGGATGATGCCAAATCAAGGATGCAATCCTATCCTCTCTAAAATCTATGGCTCAGCTCTCATTGGTTTAATGGTTGAGAATTGCTCCTGAAAAAAGCAAAGAAAGTAATAACTACGGTAGCAGCAGGCACATACAAGTCCATCTGATGCAAGAGACACTTCAGGGTGCCCATGGGTCTTAAGCATCTGTAGGCATGATCACGATCCTCATGGAGGGTATACTGGCAGTATTTTCTTTCCTCAAAAGTCAACACTGGTGATACTAGTACTCCAAATACTGTAAAAAGGTCAGAATCAATACCTTGGCCCACAATTCAGAACACTGCTCTCCTCAGGGCTTCATTCTCTAGAAACAGCAAGCTACCAACATTGAACCAACCATAACACTGCTTCCCAAACATCCTTCTCTATTTATGCCCATTATGTCGCAAAGATTTTTATTTTTTAAGCATTAAACCAGTTCTGAAATGCTATTTTAAATATGCCACCATTATGAGTTATGTCTCAAGTACATCACTTCTAGGAGAAGTTCAAAGTAGTGGCAGGGGTAAAGTTCTGAGATTTCAGTAACTTCAATTAGTATTTTTTAAACTATGAATTCTAAGCTTCAGTACTAATTAGCACTGACTAATGGAACTTGATTACAGATTAAGTCCCTGACAAATAATTTGACACCACTTTTAATTATATGCCAAAAACTAGTAAACCCACGTACTGCTACAGTGAATCAAATCAATGGCCCCTCTAGCCCAGAATCGAGTAGCCAGCACCAAATGTTTACAAAATAGGGCTGTATGGAGTGAATCAACCCATATTCACTTCCAGTCACCAGATAATTTATCCCCAGACCAACTAGGCTAATAGCCATCTTTATCGTCCTATCCCCCCGGAACATATCCAGTTCATTTTTTAACCTAGTTATGGCATGTTGTGAAGTCCAATACAGTTGTATGTCAATGAGTTTCACAAGTAAGCTGAGCACTGTATGAAAGTTCATGGGTGTAATTTAAGCCACGCACCGTATACGTTCACACAAATGAAGACTGAAAGACATATTTAAGGGGAGGCCAAATTATTTTATTTAAAATTTTTAGTAACCAATTGTATCTCTGGCAGAAAGCTCTGCTCCCGTGTCAAGGGAGTGTAAGCAGGGCTCAAGTTGATGGGTTAGATTATTTAATCAAATTCTGTAGTTATCTTTGTAAGGGACAATTTCAAATATTGTTTCAGAACAGAGAGCAAAGATCACATTATGAAAGCTTTCATATTTATAATGGATTGTGCCACAGGCGGTAAAAACTTTTCCATAGTGCATTAGTAAGTAATTCACATTTGAATCTCAACATTGAGATTAGAGAACTTCCTTTGTCCTTTCAAAATATTAATACCTTGTGTAAGCATGTCAAGTCTTTTCATGTGTCAAACCTTAAAAGCTGTCCATTATTATATACAAAAATGCCTACCATTTGGGCAGTGCAAAATACATCATTTCATAACAAAACTAAAACATACCTCTCAAAGTATGAATATACACATATTACACCATGTACACTATTTACACAACCATAAAAAATATAATACATATTTATGTATGAGATTGCAAGACTTGACAGTCTTTTGCACTTTGTTGCAACAAGGCAAGTTTAAAATTCATAGAAGTTGATTCTTTACAAATATCCATGAACTATGCTTGAACTTTTAGGAGAGTTTTTAGATGGACTGCCATTAGCTCCCTATTTTGGTCAGAATGTTCAACATTGCTTCCCACCCAGTGACTGGGAGGCTTTGGAAGGACACTAGGAGAAGGTGGGTCACTGAACTTTGCCCCAGCATAATTTTCTTTTTGGTTCCCTTCAGTTAGAAAGACAGGTTTCTTTGATTTCACATTTTTAACATTTTCAGTGTTCTTAAGTGGCTTTTTCTCTTGCTTCTGAATTATCTCAGGTGACACCGATTCTTGCCAAAAGTTATTTTCATTTCTTTTTGCAGGTGTGATCTTACTTAGTGGCATGTTGCATTTGCTCTTTTGTCTGCTAGTCTTTGGTGGTTCACACATGTAAATACTGTGAACAGGTTGGCCATGGGGAATGGCAACTTTCTCAGATTTTCCCATCTTGCTTTTTAGTAACTGTAGAGACAAAATCATTACCATAAATATAAGAACTCTTATCTGATTATGGCGGAAACGGATATCCTAAAACTTTGAACTCTTTTTTTCATCCCCAATAAATGGGTAATTAACTGTTCCTGTATCACCCTCATCCACCACTTTCAAACACCAATGACCCTTTTTACAGACAAAGGTGGGTGGGGGGGTGTCTATTTACAGACACCTCCCCCCCCCCCCCCGGGCTTTGTGCGATGTGTGGAGGTGGACCCCCACTCCGTTCATACGGGTGAACACCGAGCGGACAAACCCCCCACCCCCCCCCCCCCCTGGCGGTATACACTGACACACACACCCCAACACGGGGGCGGGGTGTGTGTGTGTGTGTGTCTGTGTAAGAGCGGGCTATGTATTGATCTGAACAAGAGATCAAAAGCGCGTGTCCTTAGGCCTAGCGGGGGCTGCGTCTCACTACGCTGTCTCGCTGGGCTCTCAGCAGGAACAGCAACCGGTCTGGCACACGCGGGAAGCAGAACGGCAGCCTCTGGTAGCGGCACCCGAAGCAGCCGCGTTACGGCCAGAAGGGGCTGCTTATTTTTCACAGTAGCTTTTTTTGGCGGCGGCGGCTCGGCTTAGCTGCAGCGGGGGAAATGCAGCCCCATGAGGTTCTCAAAAGCAGGAATCTCAGGCCGCTGAGCCATTCAGCGTGGAGTCGGGGTGCGCGTGTCACCAGGCAGGAGGATCCCCTTTCCCCCCCGTTTAGCTCCAGCGAAGCTGAGCCCCGGCAGCATTTCCCCAGCGGCTCTAGTAGAAACCAAAGAGAAGTGGGGGGGGAAGGGAACGTGTCTCTCAGGCTCTGGCTGTTTGCTCTCGGGGTTTCTCGCCAGTGCCCGTTCCCCGGGGGAGTGCGCGGGGGCGCCTCCATGGGGCGCTGGTCTCTCTGCACGTCTCTGCTCCCCCTCCCCCGCGCGCGCGCGCACACACACAGAGCAGCGAAATCCCCCTGGCGCGCGGCCAGCGGGCTAAATCGGGCTGTTGCTGGGCGCAGCCGACAGTCTCATTGGTAGTTTCTCGCCACCAATCAGCACGCTCAGCCCCTCCCCCCGGGGGAGAAAACGGACGTAACGGAAACTCTCCCCGCCTCCCCTTACGGCCTCGCGGAGAGGAACGGACACACACACACACACACCCCCAGCCCCGTCTTTAGGAAAAGGGCCCAGCCCCGCCCATACCTCTCTCCGGAGGGGTTTGCTGCCGGCCGCTGCCGGTCTCGGGGGAATCGGAGCGGGGAGTTCCCCGGCCGGAGCTGTCTCGAGCCCAGGCTCTGGGCCCAGGAGCGCGGGGGGGATCTGGTTCGCAGCTGCGGGGACTCGGCGCCCCAGGCCGGCGCGGTGGTGTTGCTGCTGCTGGAAGCGGCTGGGTAAAAGCCCCGAGGGGCCGGGCCGGATCTTCCGCCGCTTCCGCCGCACTCGTTTTAGTGCCGGCCGCGCACTTCCCCCCGGCCCCGCTAGGCAGCAGCTGGGCTGGATCTCGCTGCTGCCACTGACCCACATAAGGCGCTGGAGAAAGGATGCAGGCAGCCGCCGGGGGTCCTCCGTGCCCGTCGAGATCCGGGCGAGGAAGGGCGGCGGCAGGGTGCTGGTTACCATAGCGGACGGGAGGAGGGTTCGGGCCTGCGCGGCGGAAGAAGAACTGCTGGGGTTAGGCCAGGAAAGGCAGCCGCGACGCTGGAAAGTAGCCGCGGAAAATCCTCCAGAACCTCGCGGGGCTGAGAAAGTAGCGCCACCAGCTTCTCTGCTAGGAGAACATGGCGGGGGAGTGAGCCGAGGCTCCACCAGCGCCCCAGTGTTGTTCCTCGACGAGGACACGCCCCCTTCCGGGTGCCCCCCAATCGCTACACAGGGAAGCAGCGATGGCCGCGTCTGTCCTAAAGCAATATCCAATCAGCTGAGGATTTCTACTGCTGGGGCCTGACCCTCCCAATCCAGCGAGACACAAGCAGTGGGAGACGCCCACTCTCAGTACATCCAATCAGGCAGGACACAAACAAATAAAACTCTTCCCCTTTTTCCTCAGAGCAACTCAATCATGTGGGAGGGAAAAAGACCAGTCCTCGTTTTACCCTGGGTACATGACCGCCAATCAGGAGCGGCAAAAATAGATGTGGTCACGGCCCTGTCTGCACTCCAGCCAATCAAGACACATAAACAGGAAAAGGCCCCGCCCCTGTCCGCGCAATCACGAGTGCGGGTGCCGAGTAGGAAGTTGCAAGAACGGTGGTTGGTGCAGGGGGGGGGAGCGGGTCCGGTGATGGCTGAGGATGCGCCCCAGAGCAGCGCGAGCGCGGAGAGTGTCTTAGACCTAGAGGGCAGCGTGCGGCGCGAGGGTTGCCTCACCCACTTCGTAGCTAGCGACCTGGAGCGACGCATCCGGCTAAGCGGCTCGGGCATCCCGGCTGTGGACCCCGGGGCGCTGCAGGAGCTGGCAGGTCTGGCTGGGCAGGTGGCCGCGCAGGTGGAGGAGCTGCTGCGGAGCGTGCATGGGGGGCTGCAGGCCATGACCGCCCTCAGCGTGGGCTGCATCCAGACGTACCGGGACGCCGTGGAGAACCTAGGCGAGGCCGTTGATACCAGCATCCGGGCCATGTACACGCTGCTGGCGCGCTGCGAGGAGCTGGACCTGGCCATGCAGCCGGTCCCCACCCTGGCCAGGCAGATCCGCGACATGAAGCGCGCGCTGGAGCGACTGGAAGGCTTCTGCAAATAACCGTCCCCTTCCTGCGGGAGGACAGCGCTGAGCACCCGCCCCGGCCGACCTGGAGCCCGGCTCCGCAAGTGCCATAGACTGACCGCAGCCTCACTGCTCACGCGCTCGCCATCAGTCCCGGGAAGCTTAGTGGCCCCGACCAGCATTTTGCCTTGATCTCTTTAACAAAGCCTGTTGTCACCTTGTCTTATTATTGGCAGCAACCAATCATTCTACTAAAACTTAATAAAAGCATCTCTCTCTTTCTTCTCCTCCTGCAAACTTCCCTTTCTCAACAAAACCTGAGCCAAGCTCCTGCTGACGAAACATTCCTCTTCTGGAAGAACTAAAATCTCCTACTTAGTTTTTTTCTGGTCCATTGTAAACCAGTTGGAATATGGAAACAGTGACAGGGGACTCTATTGTCCTTCTGTGTCATGATCTTGGAAACAGGTGTATAGTCCTGTTGGCCTTAGGGGTGGATTCAGGATTTGGGATTTTGCCCTTACTGGTGAGCGAACAGAGTGACATGTTGCCAAAGCTATCCTTTCCTCCTGGTTTTGTACACGCTTAGGCAGGTGTTTAACTTTGCTCAGAGAATAGTTTAAGTTTCAACAACTGCCTTAGTGTCTGTGGGATCAGGGTCTAACTGCTTTGTAGAACTAGTTCTACAACTAGTTCTAACATTCACGAACATAACCGTTAACTGAAGAAAAATACCTGTCAGTGCCAGGTAGATGACATCTATGCTTAGAGTTGGGTAATTCTGGCTGTCCTCTGACTCCTTTCCCTCCCCTTCAAATGAAAGCAGCAGCTGAGACCCACACATTTCTGAACTATTCCTGCAGCAATTACAAGCTGAGCAGTTACTGTTTTCTACACCTTTAGTTCCTCTATTCTCACATGAAATGGAAATTTTGTTGTTAAGCCAAGTTTGGTGTTAGGTTTTTGCAGTGTAAGCTATACATTAAATTTAATGTTTTAAACTGAAACTCTTGAGAGAAGAGAGAGTGAATTCATCCTGTTATAAAGCAATGGCAGCTGTTAATTAGCCTTTTTAATAGCCAACTATTTCCACCACGACTACCACCAATCCTTTTTAGGTTACAATCCTGAAACCACAATTGAACTACATGCATGTAAGTGATTCTAGGATTGTGACTTTTAGGCTGCAAACCTAAAAATGTTTCTAGGCAGAGCAACACTGAACATATTTTTTGTTATAAAAATGGGGAGAGTGAAAAATGCTACTCCGACAAAGTTCTCTTGCTTTATCACCTCTCTTGTGCCACTGAGCTTAAATGAAATGTGTATATAGCACATACGAATGCAATAAACAGATGTTCTGGAAATCAGTCTTCTGAATGTGTATACAAGGGACCATTGGATATATTAGCTTTGGTTTATGTAAGTTCTTATATTTCTAGTGAGTTAAAATTTAAAGCCCCTATATTACAATTTCACAAGTAGGTGTAATTTAAATAATTTGGGCTCATGGGATTCTGTCCTCAGTTACAACCCAGTTGGTTTGCCCAGTTGACAGGGCCGAATCTGTTTAATGAAAAATTAATGCTTATGTTTTCATAAACTGGATTTGCAGAGTCCCCACTCCACAAATTAAATCCTTTCCATATTTGTGTACTGTATGGTTCCATTTATTTAAACCCTTTTGTGAACTTAAAGACAACCAACAGGTGAAAAACTCTGTGATGCTAAGGATGCATGTCATATCAGGTGATATGTTAGATCCAGGTAATAAGGTACTTGGAATTAAAAGGTTCTGATGAATGTGGTTTACCTGCACTAATTTTTATTTTTTTCCAAAAGCCATATGTTAATGGTATCAGTCAGCAAGTTTACAAGATTTAGGCATATATTGTCAAAATATTTTTTAGAAAATATTTTTTTAATTACATGGTTAACAAATACATGACATTTTTAAAAACTGTCTATGGAAACGCTGTTGTTGAGTTTGGATTTTGTTTCAAGACATACTCGTGTAAATATTTGCAATTGCCTGTACTTATAAGTAAGTCATCAAAACTAAGGAAAGTTGTGTTCTGAATGGGCTGTACTTGCTGAGTTGCTTCCAAAGCTAGGTCCGCATAGTGCATGTTGTAATGATGGAATGTGGAAATTACAAACGTGGCTCAAAGTTTACATCGGAGGAAATTGACAAGAATTAAATTCACAGTTGCAAATAAAACAAGGTGTCTTTTTTCCTGGCCAGTGGCATCTAAAAACCTCAAGGCAATTGCAGATCCAAAAATATTATTTAAAGTGACTCATATGACTAACAAGTGGGTTTGCTATTCATCCGACTGTACTTTCCTAGTGACTACCACCAGTATAACTCTGGACAAAAACAGATGTGACGGCAGTCTAATTAGGGCCACTGTGGCCTGTGGGCTACTGGCACATCTGTTTTTGCGCCACCAGATGTTGGCCTGGGATTGCCCTGGGCTGTGACCTTGGGAAACCCAATCTGAGCCGGGTCATGGTGGGCCAGAACAGATGTGCTAGCCCACTGTGGCCTGCTCTGGGCCACTTTGACCTGGTTGGGTGGGCCTTGCCATAGCTGACTGTTATGGTGTGGGGGTGGCCACCCGCACATCTGGTGCAGCCCTTCCCTGAGTGTGGGGCAGGGGTGGGCACGTACGGTTGATACCCAGACTGTCCCCTGTAGAGTCTCCAGGAAAGCGCCCCCAGCCAATTGCAGAGGCCACAACAGGACATAGGGAACCAGGTAATCCCTCAGAAGGATGGGGCCTAGGCTGTTTAGGGCTTTAAGGGTCATCACCAGCACCTTGAATTGAGCCTGGAAGACTATCGGAAGCCAGTGCAGTGAACTTGTCCTCATCCAGTCCCTCACTGCAGCCAGGCAGCGGGTAAGCACCGAGACTGCCGGACCTGGGTTGGATGAAAAGGAGAGGTAGAGCTGGGTGTCATCAGCGTACTGATTGCACTGCACCCCAAAGCTCCGAATGACCTTGCCCAACAGCTGCATATACACATTGAATGGGGGGGTGAGGAGCAGAATGGAACCATGCGGGACCCCACAAGGGAGATTCCGAGGAGGTGAGGAGCAATCGCCCAACACCACCCACTGAGTTCTCCCTAGCCAAGAAAGAGCAGAACCACTCAAGGGCAGTCCCGCCCACTCCAGCCAGGTTCCATGGGCAAGTCAACAATACCTCATGATCAACGGTATCAAAAGCCACTGAAAGATCTAATCAAATCAACAGGGTAGAATTTCCCCGGTCTAACTCCAGGCGAAGGTCATTGACCAATGTCACAAGCACAGGCTCCA